>CAUYQG010161628.1:0-27588 GCA_963574415.1 Tarsius wallacei | reverse complement strand
TCACTCCGTCACCCAGACTGAAGTGCAGTGGCTGCTCCCGGCCACCGCAGCCTCGACCTGCTGGGCTCCGGTGATCCTTCCGCCTCAGCCTTCCAAGTAGCAGGAACTACAGGCATGCACTACCACGCCCAGCTAATTTTTTGATTTATTGTAGAGATGAAGTCTCGCCAAGTTGCCCAGGCGGGTCTCGAACCCGTGGGTTCAGGCAATCCACTCACCTCAGCCTCCCAAGGCGCGGGATTACAGGCTGAGCCACCGAGCCCGGCTAAGGAGATGGTTATTTTTATCCAAAAGTCAAGAATTGCAGGAAGCTACTACCATTTCATCAGGAATTTAAGTAGTAACAGCAACAGTAGTCTGATGCTACTGCTGCTACAACCTGCATGTGCAAGACTGCATTAGTCTACTGTGGCTGCTTTTCCCCCAAGCAGATCAACTTAAGTCTTTCTTCAGCCTTTTAATAGCACATCTTTGCTTTTCCATTAACAGATCCCAAACTACAACCAGGCTGGCAAGAAAGCCTGGGATCTGTAGTTTCCAGTGCTCTCGCCATGATGGTATGAGAGAGTGTAGAAAGAGGGTCACAAGAGACTCTGAATTGTTAGCAGAAAATACAACATCATTATGGCACCACGAAACAAAGTCTTAGACTTCATGGAGAACAACTCGGAACTCAGTGAGCTGGACAGACAACTAAACAAAGCTGCCCTTAGCTAAAATTGAATACTCTTATTATCTGAATTTCTGTATGACAACTTGCAGAACTTCTATGTGAATTTCACCATTCGATGAGAAACAACAAGTAAAACCTGTACATTTGTGCTAGTGAGTACATCCAAGTTATATGTAAATCCTGGCACTAGAATGCCAATTGCACTGTAGTAATATCTCAAATGTTCTCTTAAAAGGGTCTCATTTAGTGCTCATATTTTTTAAACATGTTGTGAAATTATTGCTACTATTTTCCCAGTATCAAGTGAAAATATCTTCTAAGCAGCTGTAGGAGGGAGATAAACAACAAAATACACAATATCAATGCTTTATAAAAATTTTAGATTATAGAGACAAAATGAATATAGTTAGGATTGAGCATCATGGTGACATAGGTCAAGATACTACGTTTAAAGTGCAATTGTACTTTCGATAACATGCTATCATTAACTGTATCAATGTAAGCAAAAGGCACATAAATAGAAGCTTACATTTAGGTTTTCTTATTATGCTCAATTCTTGGTCTATGACTTTGAATATTGATTTACAGCCATCTACTTCTTGAATCAAAACTCCACAAAATCAAAACTGTCTGCCAGCCAGCTCCTCAAATTTGGAAATGGACATACCTGAGGCAGTTACTATTTACTCATTATTCCACCAGCTCTCTCTCCCTTCTTTTTACCTTCTTATAATAGCCACCGAGACTATAGTTCCTATTTATCGGTTTTAACCAGCAAACCCTCCTCAGAAAATCTCTTCAAGTGATAGATAACAATTTCTTTTTTTAATTTTTAATTTTAAAGATGTGGGGTACAACTCAGGGTAAAGTATACAAATGTTCATTATGCAGGGACCCTTGTTGATGAGGTGTGGCCTCCCTCCCCTGGCAGAATCCCACTACTGCCAACCCCCCCCACGGCAATTTCCCACTACTGATAATCTTTATCTTATACTATTATGATAATTCAAGGTCCACTTATGAGTGAGAACATGTGATATGCAGTTCTTTGTTTCTGTGATAGATCATTCAGTATTATAGACTCCAAGTTCATCCAAGTTGCAAAGTCTCAGGGTACAAAATAAATGTGCAAAAGACAGTCGCATTTCTATACACCAACAATAAACAAATAGAAACTTGGATAACAATTTTTAATTGTGTTGTCTTTTGGTTTTATTTTGCTTTTTACAGTAGTTTGTTGTTTGCTTTCTTTATGGAGTCTCTTAGTTGTAATAGAGCAGGGGAGTGTCATTTGTGTTGATAGGAATGGTGTCAATGTACATTATACCTGTGCCTGAGTGGTGGGCTGAACACTCACAGCAAGTACCATGAGCTGAAGAGGCATTATTCTCCTCCCAATTTAAAGAAAATAAAATGTGAGCTTAAGGTCTCCCCAAATTTTCCTTTCAAAAAAAATTTCAAAGACAGATTAAATCTGGATAATGAAGGATGCTTTTAATAACAAAAATGTGTATTGACTAGTTAGATGGGGAAACACAAGATTCAAAGGGTGAGATCAAATTATTTGAACTAGCTGGTCTCGGTGGCTCATGCCTGTGATCCTAGTTCTTTGGGAGACCGAGGTGGGAAGATTATTTGAGCTCAGGAGTTTGAGACCAGTGTGGGCAACATAGTGAAGCCTTGTCTTTACAAAAGGTCAAAAAAAAAAAATTAGCTGGACCACATAGTGAGACCTCGTCTCTACAAAAATAAATAAATAAAATAAATAAAAATAAATTGAGTGTGGTGGCATGTGCCTATAGCCTGTAGTCTCAGCTACTTGGGAGACTGAGATGGGAGGACTGATTGTGTCCAGGAGTTCAAAGCTGTGGTAAGCTGTGATCATGTATGGCAGCCTGGGCAATAGAGTGGGAGCCCAACTTAAAAGAAAAAAGTTATATATTTGAACTAAGACCTGAAGGATAAATGGAGTAAGAAAGACAAAGGAGGCAAGGGGCTCAAAGCCAGGGGCAGTTGAAGATAAGACACATTCTTTCAGATAGAAGGAAGGGCAGGTGCTCAGACCTAGGGCAGTTGGGGGGGGGGGTCTTCTCCAAACTGGAAAAAGGGTAAATATAACTAGAACATAAAATAAAAGGGTAAGAATAGCAAGAGGGAATCTGTCAAGATAAACAAGTTGGAGATAGCTTATAAGATATGTTGAATAATTTAAATTCCATTCTGGAGTCAGGGAATACTCTAACAGATTTAATTGGGAGAGCAATGTGGCTCTATTTGAATTCTAAGATAACTATTTTATGTGTTCTGTGGAATTTGGAGTAGAGAATATAATACTGCAGATGTGAAGAACTATCAACAGGTCATTGCAATAGCTCCCTTAACTTTCTCTAGTTCAAAGTTGTACTACTTCTCTAAATACCATTTGTAGTCAACATCTTTTCATCTTTGTTTTTGCTAAATTCAGTATTATTTATTTTCATCTATGTTTGATCAGTGAACTAAATAATTGTTATTTCATTTTTATGCATATTTATTATTTTGCATAAACATAGATGTGTGGTTTTCTAGAATTTTTAGTTCATACAGCCTAAAGTTATGAATGCCGATAATAACCCACATACATTGAGCACTTACTATGCATGAAACCTTGTGCTAAGTGATTAAAATGCAGCTTCCTCTTTTATTTTCATCAAACCCTTTTGTGCATCATTATGGCCTTTATGTGGATGACCCGGCTGAGGCTTAGTGAGGTGGCAACACTTACTCAGTGATATGGGATTAGCCACTCATGGACTTGGGCCCCAACCTAGGTCTGACAGATCCTATGACCAAAGTTTTATCCACCAAATGGCATGGTTGAGCTCCTTTCTTTCTTTGTGAGCCACAAAACATGGTGGCATCAGAAGAACATAAGGAAGAAACTACCAGAAAGAGCACAGACTGGGAAAGAAATGAGAGACTCTGTGAGGACATGACTCAGTTCCTCCAACAATGATGGGGCAGCAGATAACATTCTATTCAGGATAGATCTTGTTTCCCCTCTGCTAATTCATTTACAGATATAGAAACGGAGACCTAGAGAGCTGACTGAATTTGCTAAAGATCATTCAGCCAGTCCGTGGTAAAAGTGACATTCAGACTCACCAATATTCTACTCAAAAGCCAGGACTGTTTCTACTTTGTTCATTTGAAGATGGAAAAGTTCAAGTGTTTCAGAGCCTCGGTAGTTCTTAGAACCGTGGAGGTTGGTTCCGCAGTACAAAGATGTATAAGGTAAGGTCTTCAACGTGATATTCTCACAGCCCTGCCACGTTCATACGCACTCCCCTTTCTGTTCTTCTCCCGATTGCTCACTTCCCTTCTCTTTGCTCTCTGCAGCAGTCACTGTTCTTGGTGATGTAGGTTGTGAGACTTTCATGAGGCAGAAGGATCTCAAAGCCTTTGAAAATTATTCACATTATTCTATTTTGGGACTGAGTTATCCGCCACGAAGATATCTTGAAAATGAATAAAATTCACATCATTTTACTCATCCAACCAAATAAATTCAAGCAAAGAACAGGATTTTTTATCTCTCCTAAGGAATACAGAACTAAAATAGAATTTACTTTGCATAATAGCCCAAAATAAAAAGATAATTCTCTATATGTCCCAATGATCCTCTGGGAAGAGTATGGTCTTATGAAGGACTCCAAAAACTTTAGCACAGACAGCCATGTTTTTCCCCTCATCAATTTGCCTTCATTTCATACCAGAAGAAAATTGAGATTCTAAATTATGAGAGAAAGCGGATTATATCCAATTCGCAGTGCATTCTTTTATTCTTTAGCTTGTGGCCCTGGTTTACAACCACGAATTCTTGCATCATTAGTTGGAGACGCAGGTGTTAACAGCCATTCCTGTAACCTTAAGTTAGCTTAATGCCCCCAGGTCCAGACGGTGTTCTTTTTTAATTTGGTATTTTAGCGTAGTTGTATATTTAATACTTCTAAGTCTATTCTTAGACATATGGGTCATGTTTGTATATTTATGTATTTAGAAGAAATGCTAAGCCTACGTGAAAAATAATGAAAGGATCATTATCAGTTGTCCATTTATATATATATTTTAGTATGTGCAAAAGAGGAAGGATTGGTATTCCGAATTTATTAGTTATAGGATGCCAAGTGTAGACATCTGGTTATAGCTGTGGAAAATAGAAAACATATTTAAAAAGATAATGTTGCGATACACTTTACCTATTGTACAAAGAAATGTCAAGTGGGTAAAATGATGAGTGAGCAAACTTGTAAAAAATGTTAGGTAGGAAAAGAAAATTAACTTATAGGAAATAACACAACTGATAACAATGACAACCATAAAAATAACAACTATCTATGTTTTCTATGTGTCAGGCAACAACCTAGTAACTGCACGTATATTATTACTAACATTTCATTTATGCTATTTTCATTTACTTTACATATACATCAGTAAATCATCTCTCAAAAAGCTAGGACACTTGCCAAAAAATCACACTCTACTGAAATCAGTGTGGCACCAGGCCTCTATGACTTTTAAGCCAACACTTTTTCAACAGACTGATACTGCTATAATGATCGATAGGATGCTCAACTGATGCCATCTCTCTCTTTCTCACACACACACACACACACACACACACACACACCAATGCTTATATAGTGAGACTTTCTCACTTAACAGATAAATAAAATTAAAGACTTAAAAAGGAAAAGCTCACAAGGCTGGTTAGTAGTAGTACTAAAATTGGAATCCAGCTGTCTAGCTGGGCTCTTCCTTGTCTACCTGACTCTCCTATGATAAAAATAAATCTCCGTTGACTTTCCACAAGCTTAACCTGAAATGACTCTATGTTTTCTTCAGTGGTTCATTTTTCTGATTTCAAGAATCCTAAGTCTAGGATAGGAGATAGAAAGACTCCAGTGCTGCCAAAGCAGAAGGGGGATTGGAAGCAGAATCCAGGGAATGGATTTTTGCCCCCAACTCACCCATCCACCTGAACACAGGGGAGCCACTCATCTCCTCTGTGGCTCACATCTTCTCTGTAAGTCGGGAGAAGAGACTATCCTTACCTACTGCCTGGGCTTATTGGAAGAATCAAATGAGGTGATGAATGTTCCAAATGATGAGGTACTGTTGGGATTACAATGTTCCACAAGTTCAGAACTTTATAAGAATTAGCTGGGAAGAAGAGCAGACACAGACTATGTGCCCAATCCAGTCCACGGGCCCATGTCATTTAAGCAAAACTCTGCTGGGCACCACAAATGCGCCTATTGCACCCATCTCTCCTTTATTTGCCATGGGGTTGCCTCTAATATCTGCAGGAATTCTTAGCTCAGGAGCAACGATAGCCTGAGAATTTGAAGGTAGTCATTTCCTTCTCCTATAATGCACAAAAGTGGAAAAGAAATGTCCCAGCTTCCCATGCTTCAGGGAGACCATTCTGAGGCACATTCCACAAGATTCCTTGGAGTGTCTGTGCCAGATTAAGCCCCAGAAGCTCACCTCAGTGTCCAGCTCACCACCACAGCATTTACTGACTGTTTTTCTTCCATTGCCTTGCTTCCTTTCTCCCTGTCTTTGGTCTTCTTCTGTGATGGTTCGTTTTACTTGTCTACTGAACAGGACCCCATGGAGTGCTATCAACATGATTTCTGATTATGGCTGTGAAGGTGTTTCTGGATGACATTGACATCTGAGTTGGAAGACTGAGTAAAGCAGATTGCCCTCTCCAACATGAATGAGACTCATTTCATCCATTGAATGCTTCAGGTGAATAAAAGACTGAGTAAGAAATCTCTTCCTCTCTCTGTTTGCGTATCTTTGACCTGCAGGTCAATGAAGGTCTTCTCCTGCCTTTAGTCTCTAATTCAAGCTGGAATTACCCCATCAGCTTTCCTGATTCCCAGGCCTTTAGACTTAAATTAAAACCATACCATTGGCTCTCTTGAGTCTGCAGCTTGCTGACCCAAGATCTTGGACTTCTCAGCCTCTACAATCACAGGAACCAAAGCATGAACCAAGACATATGAGTTACTTTTTAAAGCCCTTTTCATCTAATCATGTTGAGTTCTCTTGTTTCCACAAAAATTTCCAGAACTTCTACCAATGTGTCTGGCGCTGTACTGGGAAATACTGAACTTTGACAGGCCTCTGCCCTTGAAGTCTTTGCAGACTAATGAGGAAAACAGATATGAAAATAGATGATTACAACACAATGCAGTGAGGGCTACAGGAAATGTAAACCTCCCTGCACACTGGCTTTACCCCGCAGTCGCTGTGGTAGCATTCATGTCTAGCTTCAGCACCAATTATTAAATTACTGGTAATACTTCCTCAGCACAGTCCCCCTCCCCCAGGCTTGGCACAGACTCCCAGTCAAGACGTCTCCCCTAATGATATTTCTGGACTTTGCGCTGACGCAATGACAGCTGTGAAGAATGCTTCATCCCAGAAAGGTCAGGGAACAGCATAATCCACAGACTAGCAGCCACTTTGCACAAAGCCCATTGCTGAAACACAGATTTTAACCTTTCGGGTTTCTCTAAAGCAGGCTTCTGTCTGCACCCTGCCTGAGGCTGGCAGTGATGAAGAAAGGCGAAAGTGGGAACCATTATAGGGTGGTCCCTATACCAGACTTCTTATCCCACACTGCCAACCACTGCATATGTTGCACTGGGAGCTTTAGATCTGGGTTGATTAGACAACACATGCCTGATTAAAAGTGGAAATACTGCAGCTCATACTACAGCAAATGTAAAAAAAAAGTGGAGCATGGATATGCCACCAATGCCTTTCTTCATGCTGTGGACTTAGGTGAAAGGATTCCTCTGCTGGGGCACCAGCCCCTTTAGGGACGCAAGTCCATTTCTTTTGGCTCTTCCACAAGTGGCTGTTAGCTGCTTGCTCTGAGCCAGATCCATTAATGAATACTGAGGATCTGGAGGTAATAAAAGTAAATCCATTGTCCTAGGATTTCCATAATATACTGGGGAAATTGGATGCAACTCTATGCTGCAGTGCATAAGTCTTCTTCAGTGAACTGTTTCTTAAGGAAGGTCGTCAGTGAAGTGGTTTAGAGAAGAAGGTTTGGGGTTGGGCATATCTGTGTTTGAATCCAAGCTCCAACGCTTCATAGCTTTTCAGCATGGGCAGTGACTTATCTTCTCTGAGCTTTGAATTCCTCATCTGAAAATAGGACAACAGCATATGGGGTCTGACAACTAAGTTCACGAGCTTGCCACTGTGTGCTTATGTTGGCAGCACTGTACAAACAACTCAATACAGTTTCTTAACCATGGTGTATCAGCGTCTCACAGCTGTGTTTGTGTCGACGTGTGGTAGTGTCTTGTTGAGTGGCATTCATTATTATTGTTGCATGTTTTTGTGTGTCATTGCAAGAATGTTGGAACTTAAATTAGAGCAATGAATAGACATTACATTTCTTGTTAAACTTGGCAAGAGTAGAAGTGAAATCAGGGACATGTTAGTACAAGTTTATGAGAATAAAGTCAAGAAGAAAACGGCAGTGTACAGATGGATTAAACATTTTTCTGAGGGGAGAGAATATGTCACTGGTGAAGAGAGGCCAGGATAGCCAGTAATGAGCGCAAATATTTGTTGAATTGTGTTTCAAAATTGTGGCTAACTGTGAAAAGCACAGCAAACCAAATATAAATAGAGAAACAATTGGAAAAATTTCAACTGAAAATCTTGGCATGAGAAAGGTGTGTGTGCAAAAATGGTCTCAAAGGAGCTCTTGCATCACAACAATGCACCAGCTCACACAACACTGCCTGTGAGGCAGTTTTTAACCAATAAAAATTACCTGTATTGGAACACCCTCTCTACTCACTTGATCTGGCCCCCAATGATTTTTTTATTTACACAAAGATAAAGGAAATATTGAAAGAAAGACATTATGATGACATTCAAGACATCGAGTGTCCTAAGATGACAGCTCTGATGGTCACTCCAGAAAAAGAGTTCAAAAATTGCTTTTAGGGGTGAACTAGGCACTGGCATCAGTGCACAGCTTCCCAAGGGGAGTACTTGGAAGGTGACTGTAGAGATATTCAGCAAGAAGGTGGGCAGTACTTTTTCTAGGATGTGTTTGCAAACTTAATTGCCAGACCGCGTATCTATACAGATGGTAAGAACAATCTGCAGAAAAAGTCATCATATAAGAGTATCCAACAGGAGGCATGCTGCTGTCTCCATTTCCTACCTCTGCTGTTTCTGCCTGCAGCATCCTGATCCTTTCTCTCTGCCCCACCTGTACTTCATTGCCATGTCTGTGACTCTCTGTTTCACCCTCACCACTCCAGATTGTGGTTGCCAATAAGTTAAGTGACTTTAAGTGAAATGTTTAAGTGGAATGTTCTCAGTCTCAGTGTTCCATCTGCAAAATGAATAACAATTAAAATTGCTAGGTTTGCCAATCTCATTCAATGGCTAGGAGTGACAAACTAATGGTTGAGACCGTACCTTGTAAAGCATAAATTGCTCTAATAGGTTGTTCATTACCTGTGGGAAGAGACCCTCAAGAAGAAACTACAGGTGTTGAGGCAATTTTACTGAGTTGTAGATGGTGCCGTTCCCTCTTATCTGAGTTATATGGGTATACCTTTTATGATTTGTTTTAAGGCATTTACTATTTTTCGATAATATGAAAGCAATGCACCTCATAGTACTGCATTTTAAAACAAAAGAAGGTGGGGCTTGGTGACCCAGCCTGTAATCCCAGCACTTTGGGAGGCCAAGGTGAGTGGATTGCCTGAGCCCATGAGTTCAAGACCAGCCCGGGCAACTTGGCAAGACCTCATCTCTACAATTAAAAAAAAAAACTAGCTGGGCATGATAGCACATGCCTGTAGTTCCAGCTACTTGAAAGCTGAGGCAGAAGGATCGCTGGAGCCCATCAGGTCGACGCTGGGGTGGCAGTGAGCATGCCACTACACTCCAGCCTGGGCGACGAGTGAGACTCCAACTCAAAAAAGAAAAAAAAATACATAAACCACACAAGAAATGGCTTCTGTTCCTGTGAGGCAACACAGCTGCCCTGCCCTTATCTGAACACTGCTACTGCAACTCTGTGCCCCTCTGAGAGCCTAACTCCCAGAGATCACAGCCAGGCTCTTCCTAATCACTGCCACTAGTGCCTCTGTCCTTGCTACCCGTGGGTCAGGGAGGAAAAAAAAAGACGGCACTTGTGCATGTCCCCAAGATGGATGCCGCATCCACAGTGCAAAAGAGCAGGCAGTCTCTGTACTGCACAGTCACCACGTCTATAGCTCCCTGCCAAGTGGTGCTCCCCTGCTTTCATGACAGGCACCCAGGTACATGGCAACCACCTCAACCCTGCCTGGACATTGCAACTGAGGCCAAGCCCTCCTCTGAAGCTCAACTTCCAAGGGTTACTGCTGAGATCGTTCCAATTATGAACACCGCTGTCTCTGCCCTCGCCACGAATAGGTCAGGGAAAGATCAGAAAACTGGGGCACAAAACAAAGTCAATTGACCATACACACCATACACCACAGTCATACTTATAAGGGAAAAAGAAAATTTCAAAAAGCCTAATTCCAATGACAGAAAATTCAGAAATAATCAAGTGAAAGTGGAAATACAAAGTAAAGAAACCATATTTTTTTAAAGTAAAGAAATCAGGAAGATAATTGAAGAGCTGAAAGACGACATGTCCACTCTAAGAAAAAAATAACAATCTCTGGAGTTAAAGAACTCACTACAGGAATTTCAAAATGCAATTGCAAGCCTTGTCAACAGACGATACTATACAGAATAAATAATTTTGAAGCTTAAAGTCATATTCTTTGAATCAACTAAGCAGACAAAAATAAAGCAAAAATAATCTTAAAAAATAAACAACCAGTGCTATTTAACGTAGTACTGGAAGTCCTGGCCAGAGCTAGGAGCTGCATTCAGGCAGGAGAAATAAATTAGAGGTATCCAAATAGGAAGTCAAATTATGCCTTTTTGCACATGATATAAATTTATACCTAGAAAACCCTGGAGAGTCTGCCAAAAGTCTCCTTGCACTGATAAACAACTTTAGTAAAGTCTCAGGATACAAAGTTAATATAAAATCAAAAATTAGTAGCCAACAAATAGACTAAGAACCAAATGAAAAACACAATCTCATTCATAATAGCCACAAAAAACAAAATACCTCAGTATGAATCCAACCAAAGAGGTGAAAGATCATTACAATGAAAAGTACAAAATGCTCCTCAAGGAAATCAAAGACAAAACAAAAAAAATGGAAGAATACCTGATGCTCATAGATTATAAGAATCAATATATTAAGATGTCCATGCTACCCAAAGCAATCTACAAATTCAATATCAAATGACCAGTGTTATTTTTCACAGTTCTAGAAAAGACAATATTTAAATTCATATGAAAGCAAAACAAAGCCCAAATAGTTAAAGCAATGTTCAGCAAAAAGAACAAAATTGGTGGAATCACACTCCTACATTTTAAACTTTACTTCAAGGTTATGAGTAACCAAAACAGGTACAAAAATAGACACATAGGCCAATGAAACAGGATAAAAAAAATACAATCACAGACCTTCAACCAACTCATCTTTGATAAAGCCGACAGTAAAAAATCATTGATAAGAAAGAAAACCTATTTAGCAAATGGGACTGGGAAAACTAGCTAAACACATATAGAAGAGTGAAACTGAATCCCTACCTATTACTACATACAAAAATTAACTCAAAATGCATCAAGGACTTAAATGTAAAACTTCAAGTTATAAGAATCTTAGAGGGAAACGTAGGGAACATCCGCCTAGACACTGTCCTAGGCATTAAATTCGTGAACAAGTCCTCAAAAGCAAATGCAACAAAAACTAAAATTGACAGGTGGGACCTTATTAAGCTAAAAATGTGCAGCAAAATAAATCATAAAGAGACAACTCACAGAATGGGAAAAAAGTATTTGCAAACCATGCATCTGACTAAGACCTAAAACTCAGAATTTATACGGAACGCAAACAAATGGAAAAAAAAACCCCAATGAAACAAACAGACAACCCAAAGGGCAAAAGACAAGAACTTCTCAATGGAAGACATACGAGCAGTCAGCAAACATGAAAAAATACTCAGCAATCATCAGGGAAATGCAAATCAAAACTACAATGATATATCATCTTAAACTGATCAAGATGCTTGTCATTGAAATGTCAAAAAACAACAGGTGTTGGTGAGGCTGTGGAGACAAAGGAATGCTTTTACACTGTTGGTGAGAATGCAAGCTAATTCAACCTTAGTGGAAAGTGGTTTGGAGATATCTCAAAGAACTAAAAATAGAGCTTTCATTCTACATAGCAACCCAACTTCTGGAGTATACTCAAAGGAACACAAGTTGCTGTACCTGAATGTGTAAGTTTATTTATTGCAGTGCTATCTTCAATAGTAAAAATATGAAATCAACATAGATGCCCATCGACAGTGGATTGGATAAACAAAATGTGGTACATATACACAATGAGATACTGTGCAGCCATAAAGGAGATACATGAGATACTGCGCAGTCATAAAGAAGAATAAAATCATGTCCTTTGCAGCAACATGGATGCAGCTTGAGATTATCATTCTAATTAAACTATCACAGAAACAGAAATCTGAATACCACATGTTCTCAGTCATAAGTAGGCACTAAACATTAGGCACAGGGGCACAAGTATGGGGATAACAGACTCTGGGCACCGCTAAAGAAAAAAGGGAGGGAAAATAAGAGGCACCAAACCACCCACTGGGTACCCCCACCACTGGAGGCAGGAGGGGTCATCAGAAACCCAATCCTTGCCTTCACATAGCACACTTATGTAGCAAATCCTCACATATACCCCACCATTCTAAAATATACTTTAACAAGAATTGCAAAAAGTCAAAAAATAAAAGTATTTCTCTCTCTCTCTCTCTCTCTCTCTCTCTCTCTCTCTCTCATGCACACCACATGCACAACAAAGCCTTTGAGAAATATAGTATTTTGTAAAGAGACAAAGGCTACAACTTACTGGCAGAGAGAAAAAGAGAAGGGAACCAACTTAGAAAACATACTTGAGGACATAATCAAGGAAAATTTCCCCAATATTTTTAGAGAGGTTGACAAGCAGATACAAGAAATTCAGATTTTATACAAGATGACCATCCCCAAAATCTCATAGCCATCAGACTTTCCAATGTCAAGGTGAAATAAAAAAACTTATAGGCAGCTGGAGAACAGGGTTGTGTCATCTATAAAGGGAGACCCCCCTCAGACTAACAGTGGACCTCTCAGCAGAAACTTTACAAGCCATAAAAGAGTTGGGGGTCCATTTTTAGCATTCTTAAAGAAAAAAATTACCAGCCCCCAAATTTTTACCCTGCCAAACTTGCTTCATAAACAAAGAAAAAAATGTTTTTTTTTCCCCACGCAGTGTCTAAGGGAATTCATCACCATTAGACTTGCTTTGCAAGAGATACTTCTGGGAGTTCTAAACATGGAAACAAAAGAATGATACCATCTGCCACAAGAGCACATGTTAGCACATGGCCTACAGATCCTATGAGTTAACCAAACAAGATTGCAAAGCAACTAGCTAAAAACATTATGGCAGAGAAAAAACCCACGTGTCAATATTAAGTTGAATATTAGCTGCCTCACTTAAAAAAAATTTCAGTGAAAAAACATAGAGTGTCAGACTGGATGAAAAAGCAAAATCCATCCTTACTGTCTTCAGAAGATCCATCTCATATCAACCAACACTCATAAGCTTGAAGTAAAAGGATGGAGAAGTACCTAGCACACAAATGGAGAACAAAAAATACCAAGGGTTACTGTTCATATATCACATAAAACAAATTTTAAGCCAACTGCTGTAAAAAAATAATAATAATAAAAGATAATACATAATGATAAATGATTCAATCCAACAGGAAGACTTACCTATCCTAAATATATTCAACCCCAAATTGGAGCACCCAGATTTGGAAGTTCTAGCCGGAGCAATTAGGCACATTAAGGAAATAAAAGGCATCCAAATAGGAAAAGATAAATCATAATCTCGCTTCACTGAGGATATGGTTCTACATCTAGAAAATCCTAAATATTCCACCAAAACACTCCTGGCACTCATAAGTAACTTCAGTAAAGTTTTAGGATACCAAACCACATTCAAAAATTAGTAGCATTTCTTTACATGAACAGTGTTCAAACTGCTAAACAAATAAAAAATGCAATGTCATTTAAAATAGTCTCACACATACAAAAATAAAATACCTGGGAATGCATCTAAACAAGGAAGTGAAATATTTCTACAATGAGAACTATAAAGCACTTCTGAAAAAAATTAAAGATGACACAAACAAACGGAAAAATATTCCATGCTCATGAGTTGGAAGAATCAATGTTGTTAAAATGTCCACACTGCCCGAAGCAATCTACAGATCCAACACAATCCCTATCAAATTATCAGTATAAATTTTTGGAGTCAGAACAAAAACAATTCTAAGATTTAGATGGAAACAAAATGGAGCCTGAATATCTAAACCAACATTAAGCAAAAAGAACAGAGCTGGAAACACCATGTTACCCAACTTCAAATCTTACTGCATGACTACAGTAACCTAAACAGCATGATACCTATACAAAAGTGGACACATACACCAATTGAACAGAATGAATAAAGAACCCCAAAATAAAGCCACAGAGCTACAATCAACAGATCTTCAACAAAATCAGCAAAAATATACTCTGGGGAAATGTCACCATGTTTAATAAATGATACTGGGAAAACTGACTAGCCATATGCAGAAGAATGGAATTGAACCACTACTTCTCACCGTATACAACAATTAACTCAAGATAGATAAATGCTAAAGTGTAAGATCTCTAACTATAAAAATGCTTAGAATAAATCCTAAGAAACACTCTTCTGGACATTAACTTAGGCAACAATTTATGTTTAAGTCCTCAAAAGTAAAGCAGCAAAAACAAAAGGTTGACAGTTGAGAGCTAATTAAACTAAAGAATCTCTGCACAGCAAAAGAAACTATCAACTGAGTAAATAAATAGACAGCTTCATAATGGAAGAAAATATTTGCAAACTATGCATCCAACAAAGGACTAACGCCTGGAATCTATAAGGAACCTAAGGAAATATATAAGCAAAAGTAATAATAATCTCATTAAAAAGTGAGCCAAGTACAAAAACAGACATTTCTCAAAAGAAGATATACAAGTAGCCTGTAAAAAATGCTCCACACCACGAATCATCAGGAAAATGCAAATCAAAACCACAATGAGATACCATCTCACACCCATCAAAATGACCATGATTAAAAAGTCAAAAACCATAAAACAATGATGAGGCTGTGGAGAAAAAAGAGTGTTCATACACTGTCGATGGGAATGGAAATAGTTCAGCCCCTGTGGACAAAAGTTTTGAGATTTCTCAAAGAACTAAAAATAGAACTACCACTCCACCCTGCTTTCCTATTACTGGGTAAATACCTAAAGGAACATAAATTGTTCTCATAAATTGTTCTACTGAAAGGACCCCTGCACACATATTTTTATCACAGCACTATTTACAATAGCAAAGACATGGAACCAAGGCATTCTCTCTCTCTCTCTCTCTCTCTCTCACACACACACACACACACACCATGGAATTCTATGCAGCCACAAAAGGAATGAAGTCATGTCACTTGTAGTAACATGGATGCAGCTGGGGACCAGTATTTTAAGTGAATTAATGCAAAAACAAAACAAAACCAAATACAGTATGTTGTCATTTACAAGTGGGGGCTAAACACTTGGTTCACATGGGCATAAGGATGGGAACAACAAACACCAGGGGAAGGAAGAAGGTTCCCAAGAGTTGAAAAATGACCTATGTATGAAGAGGAGGCCCCCCCAAATGGAATGTATTTATTAAAAATTGTGTATTTATTGTTAAATGTTTAAACTTGAGTCAACCTCATAGTACCCTCTGTTTGATCCAATACACCTATTGAGGTACTCTTTCCGCTGCTCAAAACATTCATTGAACTAGTCAAATTTGATACCTTTTAGTGCTTCTGGCACTTATTGCTTCTTCACTTCCACATCGACAAAATGTTTCCCTTTGTGGACTTTTTTTCAGACAATTTTTCATCTGGAGAAACAAAAAAGTCACTTGTGATGAGATCAGGTGAATAAGGAGGGTAGGCATAGGGTCATGTAGTTTTTGGCTAAAAGCTGCTGAACACTCAGTGCAGTGTGGGCAGGTGTGCTCATAAATCACCCATTCTGAAATGGGAAAATGCTTTGAAAGAACCTCAAAAAAAAAAAAATACAATTAACTGAAGTCAAACGCAGTCTCTCACAACACTAGCTGGTACACTGATGCTAATGGGTTCCTAGAACAGTTACAGAAACCTGTACTAAAGAAAGCCCACCCTTCAAAAATAATTCCATTTTGGGGGGGTTCTCCTTATATTTCATGCTGACTGTTGGAGTAACGGTTTCAGTAGAAATCCAAACTTCACCATTATGCAATATACCCATGTAACAACAATGCACATGTATCCCCTGAGTATATATAAACATAAAAAATAAAAACATTAAAAACTGAAGAAAACAAAAGGCTCTCTTCATTCCACTTTACCCATTGCATCCTTTTAATAGGTTTCTTTATTTTCTTCCATAAGCTCTGCATATTCGGGTTTGACCTGGCTTGGTTTTCAAGTTGAATATCCCTCTATTTGCCTGTTGGACAAAGCCCTGAAACTAGTTAAGAGAGGACCAGGGCGAGGAGAGTGAAGGGAAGGAGAAGAGAAGTGAGTGATCAGCTGGCCCTGGTCTTTATTGAAGCCTGCCTATTACTTATGTTTGAGCCCAAGTTCTGTATGTTAAAGAAGAAAGCTCCAAAGAAGTGAGGCGTATGTTCTTTCTTCTGAAAAAACAAATAGCTACAGGACTGCAAGGATTCTAGCTTGTGTGTCTAAATAGCCAGTTCACTAGGTAAAAACTCAAGAACTCAGAGTAGGGGACCAAAACAAAGAATCAGGCTGAAAATCCTGGGGACAGGAGAGGGAGAGGTAGAGGGAGAGGGATTTTGTGTGTGTGTGTGTGTGTGTGTGTGATTTCTTCCCGGGACTTAAGAACACAGCAAGAAAATCACAGTGAGCACAAGAGATAAATTAGAGAACGTTCACCTGTGGCCACATTCAGGGGGGAAAAAAACAGACCAGGTAAGCAAAAGCCCTGGAGCTGCCTTTAATGAGGATTCAAAGCAATAAAACTTCTGGAGCAAAGGTTGATTCTAGAGTCCTTGAAGGTCCATGGACTTGAACATGCTCTCTTCTTAGTTTAGGGACCTAAATCTGGGGTCCAAGAGACTCTACAGACTACAAACACAAGAGAATAGAAGAAGCTGTGGTTTGGTCTCCAGTGGAAATCACAGATCTTTTCATCACATGACAGTTGTTTCAAAAATTGAAAATATCACTGCTCTTATATTACAGAGGTTATTAAATTCATCACTAAATTATGTTGTTTAATATGTTAATTGAGACTTATCTATTACTATGTCACAAATTTGTTTTTATTTTTAGTGTTTGGGATTGGCATTTAACAGAATCAGCTTTGCTTGTAATTCTTTGTATTATATTTAATGCAGTAAAAGTATTGCCCTGAAAGAGTCCAGAAGTTCACTCACAGTTCTAAAATATCATGGCATAAGAAGGTAAGGAACTCTTATCTCAGTGACCACAGGAGAGATACCCTTGGGGGCTTTCAGAGGCAAAATCGAATTGTCCAGGTGCTTTTGGCAGTCAAAACTGAAAACCTGACTTTAACTGATGATTTAACAAAAGGATACATTGTATCTCAAATGCTTTAAACCTGGAACTAGGGTTGGCTTTGGAATAGTATAGTTCAGCATATCACCAATGACATGAGTGACTCAGGTTCTATTGGCTTCTCTACTTTGCCATCCACAGTGTAAACTTGGTGACAAAATGATTCCTTCATGGCCATGACATGACTACAAGAGCAACTGGGTTACTTGCATTGTTTCTTTACCTTCAGGTGAAGAAAGAGAAAGCCCTCTCTCTCTTACAAGTGAGTGGAAATCTCCAACATTCTGGAGATTAGCTGACCAAAATTTAGCCATATGCTCATTCACCAACCAATAATCAACAAGAATAATATGATTAGAGTAGAAGGCCAGGACTAATTAGAGCAACTCCTCCTCTCCCAAGAGAGGAGTCAATTATTCAAATGCATAGAGTCAGTTATTCAAATGCATAGTGTGGCTACACAATGGAGAGAGAGAGGAATGAATCTTGTGTGGGCCAACATGGCATCCATGGGTTTTGCAATCATCATGTTCATAGTCTGCAGATTAAGTATTTGAAACTCTGTGTTTGGTTGTTTAAACCTCTGTGAATATTTGCATGCAGAAGTACCAGGGAGAGGCATGGACAGTTGACCAAGAGACTCAGGAAAAGTGTGCATGATATTCTTACAGAAGTCATAAGGGCTTGTGCAGTTTTCCAACTGCTGTACTCCAGATGAGTTAGAATGAAGCTGAGACTTTGAACCCCTCCACCATCAAGGTCTCTGGAAACAATCTGGGGCAACTGAAGTTTCAGACAATTGCCTCCAACTATGAGTAAACTTCTCCATCTCCCCAGGGTGCCTCACCACTGCCCATCATGTTTTGTATGTATGCTATAAAAAAGGCAGGGAAGTACTAACTTAGTAATAGAGAGCAAAGACATTGCAGCAAGACTGCATTGGTTAAAATTTGAGCTCCACAAGCTATGTAGCTTCTCTATACTTGTTTTTTTTTTTTTTAATTTGAAAATGGGGGCCGGGCTCGGTGACTCAGCCTGTAATCCCAGCACTTTGGGAGGCCAAGGCGAGTGGATTGCCTGAACCCGTGGGTTCGAGACCCACCCGGGCAACTTGGTGAGACCTCATTTCTCTAATAAATCAAAAATTAGCCAGGTGTGGTAGTGGGCGCCTGTAGTTCTGGCTACTTGGAAGGCTGAGGCAGAGGGATCGCCTCAGCAGGTCTAGGCTGTGGTGGCCAGAGCGTGCCACTGCACTCCAGCCTGGGTGGCAGAGTGAGACTCCAACTCAAAAAAAGAAAAGAAAATAGGAATTGCCACAACAATGATCTTCTTACATGTCATGGTGAATTTTAAATGAATCACAGCATGCCAAGCACTGTTTTTAAGTGTCTGGCACATATAAACATTAACTCAAGCTTACCGTTTTTGTTTGTTGGTTGGTTTTTAAATAAGCTCCCTAACACTCCTCTGTTCTCTAACTAGTAGTTGACACAACACAGACCTATCATTTCAGAAATGTCTCTAATCCAAAGGTACATGTTTTATGTGTTCAATAGATATTGTCATAAAATAAAACAAAAATCTATGAAATAGACCAATGAAATCTTTTTTATTGGTAAATGGGCAGCTGTGGTGGTTAGATCTAAAATCCCATGAAGTTTAAGGTTGACCAGGAGAACATAGTTGCTCTCTTCTGTGCTCACACATGCACATACACACATACTAAAAATAAAAAATGCATACTACCAAAAACCCACTCTCAGCATCAAGGACAGTACAAATAACCACATTCCAACCTGATTTTTCTGTGGGGTATAAATGAGATTGTATTACCACAAATACTTGGATATTTTAGTCTGACTACAGGATGTCAGCCTTTTCTCCCTAGCCAAGCTCTACATCCCAACCTAGCCGAGAGGTGTCTCACATACACTCAAGAGCAAACATGTCCATTATCTTTCTTCATCTTCCATGACATCTTGTTCCCTGATCACTTCTTAGTATCCCTTAAAAACGAGTGACTTTCCAGGATACTTGGCTTCAAAGCTACAAAATTGTTGAAATAGCATTATATTTCCTAGACCTCTGCATGACAAAAAAAGACTTCTCCTCCAGATGTTGCACAGACCTTTGTTATTTGGGCTCTGAGGTGACACAGCTTATCTCTGAGCACCAGGAAGTCTGAATGGCCCCTTCAGATTATTTCTGCATGTCTTTTATCTACGTAAGAGCAGACAGACACCATTTGGCATTTCTGTTTCTTTTATCAGGCAATTCTACACACACGCACACACACCCACACACGAACTCACACTCACAAATTGATTTGTGAAAATAAAATAAATAATCTATGGCCAGAGGGAGCAGTCTGGATCTTTTAACCAATGCCCCACCCAACCCTGTTTCTCCTCTTCAGGGGGCACACCTTGATGCTAAGGTATAGATAACTGACTAACCAAGTAGTGAGGGGTGAAAGACAAGATGGTGATTCTAGGGAAAATTCAAAATGGCGGTTGCATCAGGCAGCAAGAAAAGTAGTCATAGGAGAAACCATATTGTTCTCCTGTTAGGAATACTGAAGATACAGAGAATAAATTGGCAAGTATCGATGAATTAATGATGGTAGTACCAGCTAAGAACAGCAGCCATGGAGATGCTCCTGAAATAGGTCATCCCTACCCCATGATCCCCCTCCCCACATATGCCTGAGCTTCTACTTTCTAAATTTTCTTTAGAGTGTGAGATTAGATATTGTACATAGTCCACAAAGGACCGAGCTGCATGTGGTTTTGACCTTGATGTGTTAATCATGCATTGTCTCTGTTAATTCACTCTTTCTCTGTATTATTAGTACCCCAATAAGAGAGAGAAGAAACATGGAGGCCTGTTCTGTGCAACACATATTTCTGAGATAGAGCACAAAATACCAAATAATATGGACAGTTTCTGAAGCTAATAGTCTGAGAAGCTATTTGTCGGCAAGCCTCAAACAAGGTTACAATTCACTGAACTTCAGCATATGGCCATGCTCTTGACTGATATCTTTTCAAAAAAATCACTGTGGCCTCTGGGCACTGGTCTCAAACTCCTGGGCTCAAGCAAGTCTGCCACCAGACCAGCCCGGGCAACATGGCAAGACCTTATCTCTATAAACAATAATAATAACAATAAAAATAGTGGAGTGTAGTGGTGCACACCTATGGTCTCAGCTACTTAGGAGGCTGAGGCTGGAGGATTGCCTGAGTTCAGGAGGTCGAGACAATCCAGGAGGTCAAGTTGAGATCGTGCTTCTGCTCTCCTGTCTGGGCAACAAAGTGACACCTTGACTCAGAGAAAAAAAATCACAATGGCAGTTTGGAATTTTGTTCTTGTTCTCTTTGTGAAAGAATAACTTTTTTTTTCTTGGAGTTGGAGTCTCACTCCATCGCCCAGGCTGGAATGCAGTGGCATAGAGCCTCACAGCCACCCCAGTGTTGACCTGCTGGGCTCCGGTGATCCTTCCACCTCAGCTTTCCAAGCTGCTGGAACTACAGGCGCACACTACCACACCCAGCTAACTTTTTGATTTATTGTAGAGACGAAGTCTTGCCAAATTGTCCAGGTTGGTCTTGAACCCGTGGGCTCAGGCAATCCACTTACCTCAGCCTCCCAAACTGCTGGGATTACAGGCTGAGCCAAGGAGCCCGGCCAAGACTAACTTCTTAAAGTGTGAGGAATAATCTCTGAAGAGTGTCACTAGGCATGGATTCTGGGTTAATGCTGCCACTGAGTTAAGTGTAAAGAAGTGACCTGTTTATAGAGATATTTGAGAGGTGAGTTGCTCACCACTTTGGGCTCAGCTGAGAAGCAATATGTTTGTATGAATGGGTAAAATGTGCGTACTTCCAATGTCCCCCCTCCCCCAAATCTGCCACTAACACATCGCCTTATTCATGTTCAGGAATGAACATTCATAGGGTTCTGGGTTGGACCCAGCATCATCTTACCATCCTGTAACATCCCCTGCTAACGTTCTTCGTAGTACCTCTGTCCTACTGAACTCAAATTTTCTGTCCTGGTGAGCATGGCTCTATCCTTACCCAACCCCAGGGAAGAGCATAAGAGCTTTAATATGTCCAATTATAAAAATGTACAGATGTCACTGGACTGTCTTGAGTCTTTGCTTCCCCCACCTAAAATACCAAAAATGTCAACAGGTAACATTGACTGAGCATTCATTTTCCCAAGCATTTTACAAATGTTAATCTCTTTAATCCTTCTCTTAGAGCCGTGATCAAGATTAAGTGAATCAACATATGGAAGTATTTAGGACATTGCACCAAATGTAGTAAATGTTTTTTGCTGTAACTGCTACTATGTCTACTGTACCTCCTTTTTTGTTTTTTGTTTTAGTTTCCTAGAGCTGACATAACAAAATGCCAGACTCGGTGACTGAAATAACAGACATTCATTTTCTCACAGTTCTGGAGGCTGGAAAGTTCCAGATCAAGTTTTGATAGGATTGGTTTCTAAAGTCTCTCTCCTCTTAGATGGCCGCTTCCTTCTTCCTTTGCCTTCACAGGAACTTGCCCTGTCTGTGTCCAAATTACTTCTTCTTATGAAGACACTAGTCTTGTTTCATTAAGACTCACCCCAGCGACTTCCTTTTAACTTAATCACCTGTTTTAAAAACCCAGTCTCCAAATGCAGTCACTTTCTGAGGTCAGGGAAGTTAGGACTTTATCACAAATTTTAGAGGGACACAATTCAGCCCTTAGCAGATGTCAGGGCATTACTTTGCTCTTAAGTTCTTACTGTGAAACCCTAGAGATGACTTTTCATTAAGACTTCAGTGAAAGCTGAGGTGGTAAGTAAAAGGTAAAGAACATAGAAAATGACCTACAACTTAAAAGGACTTTAAAACCACTCAGCTGGGTTTAGTATCTTAAGGCCACCTTGAGGAAGTCTTTAAAGACTGACTCCATTGTGTCCCTGCAGCATACCACATTCTGATTTTTGTCTTCTAGTAAGTGGGTGCTGATATAAGTCTATGAGGCCACTGAGAGGACAAAAATAATGCTTTCTCATACTATTCTATGATCATCTTCTCCAGTTCAGATTTTTGATTCAGGATATATAGCTTCCAAAAATGATGAAGAGAAGGAATGTCCATTTTCTTTATTACAAATCCCCTTCTGGACTTGTTCTTTGGCTCCAACCATGCCATCATAGCAAAATTTTTAGTAGGTCATTCTGAATGATTGTTGAATTAAAAGTAATTGTCAATGTAAAATATGCTCCTATATTTCTTTTATATTTCATTCTCATCTTTTAGCAAATTGTTTTACATTATTTTTTCTATTTCCTGCCTGTAATTTCTTCAAGCATGTTTTCCTGTCCTCGAAAATGATTTTAGTCATGCTATTTAATATATTTTTTTAATGTTGATCTTGTTGCTTCAAATACGGCTGTCATCTTTGCAGTGGTTTTATTTTCTCATTTATTTATTTTTCGTTATTTGATCTATTTTCACTCACTTATTAAACTTCTTCTATTATTACATTGTCAGTTTTTTTCCTTCAATCTCTATGATTTTTTGAGCTTATTTCTTTTTTTAAGAGAAACTGTTTTCAAATTATTCTAGTGTCTGATTCTGTGCTGTTTTCTAGAGTAATTCTGATAAGACTCAGCTGTTTTATCTTGCTTATATTTTTTCATCAACATTATTATATTTTAATTTCAGAATCAGTGCATGAATTTCCACTTCTTTTCTATTACACGCTTGAAACTTGTAGAGAACAGTTTCTTCTGAGTCAGTTATTTTCTCCCAGCAAGTGAGAAAGTTGGCAGAAGGCAAAGGTCAAAGCTTGTCAACAATCTGCATTTTGATTAATGGTCTCAGTCATTCTTCAGCTAATGTCCTTTGGCCTGAGGGCATGTATTTCTCCAGTTTGAACATTCAAAAGTTCTTAAGGCTCACAGTGAAGTTCTGGAAATCACAGGTTCTCTGTATGTTATCTGCTTCTCTTTCCTTTTCCAGATTGTCTCTAGGTGGCTTCTTCATAAATGCTTTGAAGTGTCTTTCAACACTGTGAAATTTATCTTAGAGAAATGTACATGTATTCATATATTTGAAGAGACTCTTATTGTCTGCCATTTTAATATATTTTCTTTCAGTTATTCTTTATATTTTGTGATTTGTATTTGTGGCTACCCTCTTGTGTTATGGAAGAAATTATTGCATTCTCATTTTTTATTCTTTCTAAAATTATTGTGATGGATATCCAGCGAGGAACATGGAGACAAACATCTTTGCCTCATCATATTTAATCAGCCCAAAACTATTCATTCTTACACGTAATTCCTTTACTTCACCCAAATATGATTATTTCTACTGATGTGTTTATATAATGTGACATTTCTTCCCACTCAAGCATCAGCATATAAATTAACGGCTTCATAAATGATGATACCAGTCATCAATGACCAGTTATATTTAGAGGAACACAAAGAGAAGAAATAATGTTTTCTTGCTCTTCTACAATATGATGAAAATGATAAGCTTCATGAGAGCAGTAGTTTTATTTTATTATTTGCCATAACACCAGTCCTTAATAGTGTATGAAACTTAGCATGTTCTCAGTAAATTTATGGTAAATTAATTAATAAAGTTTATGCCTCCAGGTCCTTACTGACATATCTATGATCTTAGCTCTGCATTAACTACAAACAGCTACTCAGAATTTATTATTTTGACAAATACTACACACAAGATAAATTATACTCTTAGATTAATCAGAATTGCATACCCCAAAATACATTTTAGTCCAAAGAAACACTTGGTTTCCAAAGTCCAAGTTCTGCTAAAAAATTAAGCTAACTTATATGATCAATGAGAACACACCCTCTGGTTCTAGAACCATCAAGTTAATTTTGGCTTCAACTTTTCTGTCTTTTCCAAGTTTTTTAACTATTAATAAAAGGGTCATTATTATTGTTCTTTCCTCCAGACAAGGAACTAGTTTGCTCTAAGTTTCAACTTAATTTATCATTAATTAGAGAATAGATAATGGTTGTCACTTTTAGGTGATAAATTTTTTTGGCTTCTGTTCCCATTAAAGTTAAAGAAAAAAGTTTGAGCATATGTATCATATCACTAGTATTTTTTACAACAAATAGTTGTTGGGGTTGTAGTCAACATAGGTTTTTGAAGATTGGAGGATGGTAAATAAATCACCCAAGCTGTGTTCCATGTAATACTGTAGAGCAGTTAAAAGCTGAGACCAGATGTGTCTATAGAAATGTGACTGTATCCTCAAAACTTAAAGCTGAGTAAAAGATAAAAAAATAAACAAAATAAAGTCTTTAGTTCAGTATCATATAATGCAAGTTAAATATACATAACAAAATAATTCATGATCTAGGAACCTATGCCAGTAAAAGGACAGAAGTCAAACACTAGAATGGTTGCTTTGGAAATAAAAAGGAGCAAGAATGAGTGATGAGGATAAAATGTAATAAATAAAAACAACGGAGAAGCACCATGCAGAAATCAGTGATAAACTGTGGCGTAAGACTTAACCAAATGCAGTGGGTGGTTAAAAAATACATCATGTGGTAAGACATGAGAAAACATGATAAAAATTTACCAGATCAGGGACTACAAAGATATAATCTACAATATTACATAAGAAATTTGCCTTGAGATATGAAGGAGGATGAAGAGTTAAAAATAACCTTAAAGGTTATACCTGAAGTGCTATATAAAAAAAAAAACAACTTTTAAGTTATTCTTTCATTTCTTGAGTGTTGTTATGTGTTGGACTGAACTACATGAATACCCATATCATTCTGAATAGGTCTGCAATTTGAGAGTACCCAGAAAATTGTGAACTGTGTGGGTAGAGATACAGATACAGTACCTTATGGGAGAAAGTGTTGAGGGCTCTCAGCTTTATTGCTCAGAACGCTAAGGCAGAATTTAGGAGTAAAAGCAAAGACAGGTATCCAGACAGGGGTATCCAGGGACCTAGGTACAAAAATTCAAGTTGTGGATAAAGAAGGACTTACCACAAGAGTCAGTTAGTGGGACTAGTTTCATAATAACCTCTACATGCCCAGAGGCAGGCAAGAGGTGGAACTTTATTAATTTTTTTTCAAATTTCTTTTTGAGTGATAAAATTTCTATTTAATTTAACAAAATATTTTTATTTAATTTTTCATTATAAGAGTGGCATTTGTTAATTATGCAGCATTTTATAAACAAAGAAAAGCAGAGAAAAGGAAAATTTGTTTATAATTCAGTGAAACACAATTATCACTCAATGTATTTCTTTGGGTCTTTTTCCAAGAATAAAGCTACTTTGAAACTTTGGTTTATGTAATTGTACTTAAGCTTGTGTGTTATTTTTTTTCTCATCTAACATTATAATTTAAAGATTTTGTCAAATTGTTATATACTCTTCACAAACATCTACTTTAATGCCTGAATAACAGTATGCTGAAGAAGATAACAAACATTTGCAAACCTCTTCTCATCTTATTATACTAGGACATCCTTTTTTTCTTTTCATAATATAAGATAATGACTACTTCCTGTACTTCAAGCTTTATTGTTTATTCTATATTTCACAATATTTTTTTAGGAGAGAGTCCCAGAAGTGAAATTACTATAGACATTTGAAGGACCTTGGCACACATAGTAATGTTGCTTCCAAGAAAGGTAGTAACAAGGTATGCCATCACCAGCAAAGGACTCAAGTGCCCAACACTTACTACATTAGGTCAGAGGTTGCCAAACTTTGTTTAGTAAAAAAACATGAGCAGGTTGTTAAACTCCAGGGTCAAGAGACAAGCCATAGACATCTAGTAGACCCAGTAGATTTGAAATCTACATCTTTACAAGCAATCCAATGTAACTTATATAAGAATTCCAGAAAACACATGTTGAAAGTACCATTTTGAGATGCTGCCGAGTAACCTTTTATGAAGAATTTTTTTTTAAAGCTAAGTTAGATGTTACGAATCCAGAAAACTCATTTTCAAAAAAGCATGTACACTTTGTGATTCTGACAACTCTATTTTGTGTCTCACCCTGGATCCACACAGTTGATTTTTTCCTGGAATATATAATTCCATGAATGTAAAGCACAAGTACTTCTTTATGTTTACATCATTAACCAAGCAAAAATGCTAGTGAAGCTGGTGAGTATAGAGACTTTGAGAGAGTGTATGTGTGTGTGTGTGTGTGTGTATGTGTGTAGAAAAAATGGCTGTATGGGAAAAAATGACTCTTGAATCATTTAGGACTTCAACATATTGTGCATCTGAGAACCATTTCTCTCCAAGTATGCCTCCAACTTTCCTCTCCTGGCCTTTTCAATCCCAATACACTGGTACTGGGGGTGAAGATGGTACCTCGGTCCAGTGGTCATTGTCAGTCCTCTTTCTGCACTTCATAATAGTCTCCCCTATTCTATTTCCTTAACCTCAGTTCACTGGCACAGGGGAAGATACAGGGCCCAAGTCAGTCAATAAAGGTCCTTACCAGCAATTTCTAATCTAAGATGCAGTGTCACAGTGGTCTTCCACTGACTACCAAAGCTCCTGGTGTGTGGATGCTGTCTATGGTCCTGTCTGCAGTGAGATGGATTGAAGTTGGCATCCATGAAATAAGAAACAGACTTAGGAAATGGAGAAGCAGGTCTAATGATATTTAAGTCTCTTCTGTATTTTTGTTTTCTTTATGTTAAAGAAGTGGGGTACAATTCAGGGTAGGTATACAAATGTTCACTATGCAGGTGCCCTTGTTGATGAGGTGTACCTCCTCCTCCCCTGGAAGTTTCCCTCAACTGCCAATCCTAACTCCTCTCCCCTGGCTGTTTCCCACCACTGTCAATTCCTTTCTTATCATATTATGATAATTGTTCAAGGTCCGCTCATAAGTGAGATCATATGGTACTCTGTTCTTTGTTTCTGTGATAGATCACTAAATATGATAGATTCTAAATCCATCCAAGTTGCTGTGAAGTTCATATGTTTGTCCTTCTTTAT
>CAUYQG010161619.1:0-11775 GCA_963574415.1 Tarsius wallacei | reverse complement strand
AGAACTACAGGCATGCACCACCATGTCCAGCTGATTTTTTAAAAATTTATTGTAGAGATGAGGTCTCACCAAGTTACCCAGGCTGGTCTTGAACCCGTGGGCTCAGGCAATCCTCTCACCTCAGTCTCCCAAAGTGCTGGGATTACAGGTGTGAGTCACCGCGTCTGGTCAATAACCCCCATTACTAACGGGACTGGGTGCAATTCTGCTTTACCCCTGGGCAGAATTCCCTGCCAGCCCATGGAATTATTCAAACAAGTCAATAACATTCTCCTTAAGGAAGCAGAGGGCACCTCACCCTCTTGATACTCCAAAGTTTGCCTCCTTTAGTTCCTGGCAGTTAACTCTTTTCCCAAGTGTAACCTGGTTCAGGTTCCTCCTCCCCAAGGCGGAGTCTACATGACTAATAAACTGCTGTGGATCTCATCTGTCCAGTGTTGATTGTCGCATGTTTGGTCATCCCTATAACTCTAGGGCAGGAATCCTTCCCTCCCCAGCAGGTGAGGAGAGGACCATCAAAACAAGTAGGTTAGGCCAAGTGCAGTGGCCCACACTTGTAATCCCAGCACCTTGGGAGGCCAAGGCAGAAGGACTGCTTGAGCCTAGGAGTTCAAGACCAGCCCAGACAACATAGCAAGACCTCGTCTCTACAAAAAAAATTTTTTTAATTTGCCAGATGTGTTGGTGCACACCTGTAGCCCCAGATACTCGGAAGTCTGAGGCAGAAGGATTGCCCGAGCCTCGGAGGCTGAGGCTGAGGTGAGCCCGATTGTGCCACTGCACAGCCTGGGCAACAGAGTGAGCCCCTAAATCAAAAAATAAAAATTTCTTAATTTCTAGAGGGCATATTAGTGAGGTCCATTCATGGGTTTCATAGGCACAATAAAGTAGTTTGAACAAGACAAGGGTTTGTTTTCCTTGATGGTAAAGCAGCTCTATTCCTCAAAGCTATCAGAGGCCAGGTGTGGTGGCTCATACCTGTAATCCCAGCACTTTGAGAGGCCAAGGTGGGAGGATGACTTGAGCCCAGGAGTTCAAGACTAGCCTGGGCAACACAGCGAGACCTTCATCTCTACAAAAATTTTAAAAAAGTAACTGGGCATGGTGGCACACGCCTGCCTGTAGTCCCAGGCACTGGGACTGAAGCAGGAGGATTTCCTGAGCCCAGGAGGCCAAGGCTGCAGAGTGCCATGATCATACCACTGCTCTAACCTAGGTAACAGCGTGAGATTCCAACTTGGAAAAAAAAAATGCTATTGGAGGTCTGACTCTTCTGTCTCATAGCCTGCCACTTCCTAGTGTAGGCACTTATCTGCATGGCTGTTGTGGCACAGTCAGTGCCTCTCACTTATTGGGATGTCCCCATGCTTATTCTATTCCTATGACAGTAGCTACAAATGCCCCCAACTCCATGACCAAAGACCAGTTAGAGGAGTTATAGCAGAGTGACTGTATGGAAGTGATGTTCAGAATGCAAATTCTAGGGCTCAACAAATCTGGGTCGGACCCCATCCACTTTTCCCCTTGCTAGCTGTACCACCTTCAGCAAGCGACTGTACTTCATCTTTCTAAATTAGTTCCCACAAATATAAAATGGATTTAATAATAGAAATGACCTTGAAGAGTTGTTGCACAGATTCGGGTTGTCATGGATATATGTATCTACCACAGAGCTGGGCACAGAGTCGGGGTTTAGTGAGTGGTAAACCCCGTACCTCCTTGTCCTACTTGTCTCAGGAATTTGAAGGGGATAGTAAATATTTCAGGTTCAGGAGAAATTTTGACCTACTGTGAGACAGTGAGCTATGTAAGTATAGACACTGAAAATGACAAAGCCGGCCGGGCACGGTGGCTCATACCTGTAATCTCAGCACTTTGGGAGGCCAAGGTGGGAGAATCGCTTGAGCTCAGGAGTTTGAGACCAGATGGGGCAACACAATGAGAACTTATCTTTACAAAAAACATATTTTAAATTAGCTGGGTGTGGTGGCACGTGCCTGTAGTCCCGTAGTCCCAGCTACTCAGGAGGCTGAGGTGGGAGGATCGCCTGAGCTAAGGAGATCGAGGCTGCAGTGAGCCATGATCTTGCTACTGCACTCCAGCCTGTGCTAGACTCTGACTCAAAAAAAAAAAAAAAAAAGAAAAGAAAAGAAAAAGAAAAGAAAGAGAGAAAGAAAGAACAGAAAATGGCCAAGCCTATATGTGGCTACCTTATGTGACCACCCTAAAGGGGACTGTTGTGAGGATCAAATTAAATGAGTTAACATGTGTTAAATGCTTGGCACAGTGCCCAGCACATAGTAAGCACTATACAAGTACGAGCTAGCCAGGCTTGGTGGCTCAGCCTGTAATTCCGCGCTTTGGGAGGCCGAGGTGAGTGGATTGCCTGAGCCCGCGGGTTCAAGACCCGCCTGGGCAACTTGGCGAGCCCTCGTCTCTACAATAAATAAAAAAAAAATTAACCGGGTGTGGTAGCGTGCACCTGTAGTTCCAGCTACTTGGAAGACTGAGGCGGAAGGATCACCGCAGCCCAGCAGGTCAAGGCTGCGGTGGCCGGGAGCGGCCACTGCACTCCAGTCTGGGCGACAGAGTGAGATTCCAACTCAAAACCCCCCCCCAAAAAAACAGGTATGAGCTATTATAATTACGAGGGTCATCATATCTGTAAGAGACTAGCATTATTTTTTAGTTTTTGGAAGAGCCCGTGGGCATTTGTTACTCACTGGTATTTAAACGTAAACTATCATAACATGACACTGTCTCTCTCCTCTAAGCGAGTTTCCATGTGAGAGGCAATTTCACTAGCCCCAATTGTGGCAGTCGAATAAAGTTGGCAACTGCTAACACCTTAAAGAGACATGTACCACCGTGCAGCTGCACAAAGAAACAAAGTGAAATCTTTGGAAGTTTCCTGCCCATCCAGGATTTTTTTTCAACGGTTCTCCATAGACTTTTCAGTACAAAAATAGGTGTGAACTGTATGCACTTTGGAAAGGAATGAGTTGGCCACCGCAGGGCTAAGATTGATATTGTTCAGTGAACCAGATTCCTGTTCACTGATGTTGTTTTGGGTTGGGCTGACCTTCTGAACTGGATTTATTTTCAGATGGGTGTATTTTTCCTTATTGCAAATTTCCTTCAATTCATCAGCAAAGACTCTAGCTCCCCTGCGGGGAGCCTGTGTGACCCTGGTTTGGATGACTCAGGTACTTGCCTTTCAACAAATGCTTATTATTATTTTTTTTTTTTTGTAGTCTCTGCTTGCCACTGCCCACTTTCCTTCTGGGACACCAGCTTAGCCTTCTGTCACCCCTCTCTGGTTTCATCTCCTATGAATCATTTCCTTTGGGTCACTTGAGTTTTTCTCCTGTAGAAGAATCTAATCTTAATAACAACCAAGTTGCCAAAGATCTTCCTAGATTCCTGCTTTACTGTTCATTCAAACCTTCCTGGGCTCCATGATGTGGGTGTACTTCACACGCTCATTCCTAATTTATTCATACCATAGGGATTGCCAGGGTGCTTAAAAGGGTGTGCATTTTCCAGCACACTCTTCACTGCATTGTGGGCAATTTGTGGCAGGCCAGGGTCTGGTTGAGGGAGCTGAATGTGCCTTATAGAACTCACTTTTCTCTGGATTTTCCAATCTACAGATGTCTATTTTACTTATGTATTTATGCCTTGTCTTCTTGCAAGAAGTGTCTAAAGTCAGTTAGAAGGATACAAACACTAAACCAAAACAAAAAAGCTTGGAAAGGAACCATATATCAAAGGGAATGGTAAGGTGTAGAAGGAAAATGCAAGTCATGAGGTCTTTGCTATAGTTGGTCTAAAAGTCAGCTCAGAGACTCTTGACAATCTACACAAAGAGAAATAAGAAGATTTACAAAATCATAGCGTCCCTAAAGGATAAACATATCAGTTGCACAGGTCCAGCACAACTCTTCCAGACTATAGCATCCGCCATCAGTCCTCCCAAAGGAGATTAGTGAATAGCGTCCTGAAAACATCTTTCTCAGCCAGGCACGGTGGCTCAGGCCTGTAGTCCCAGCACTTTGGGAGGCCGAGGCGAGAGGGTTGTCTGAGCTCAGGGGTTCGAGGCCAGCCTGGGCAACTTGGTAAGACTTCATCTCTACAATAAATCAAAAAATTAGCCAGGTGTGGTGGTGCATGCCTGTAGTTCCAGTTACTTGGAAGGCTGAGGTGGAAGGATTGCCTGAGCCCAGCAGGTCGAGGCTGCGGTGGCTGTGAGCGTGCCACTGCACACCAGCCTAGGCAACAGAGTGAGACTCTGACTCAAATAAAGAAAGAAAATATCTTTCTCAAAGCATAGTGACAGGTTTCATGGATCCTCCTTATAACACCAAAGTACAAGTAGCAGAAGCATTTCTGCCTGAAGCTACAAAATGTGACCCACCTCCTCTGAAACCATCACCAATCACCTGTGACACCACGGAGAGAATGACTGCCATGAAAATGCTGTCGGGCTTCTACATTGCTGGTGGGAATGCACACTAGTGCAACCTCTTTGGAAGACAGTGCGGCAGTATCTGAAAGAACTAGATTGGCAGTTGAGGGAAGCTGCTAGGGAAGGGAGAGGCATACCTCATCAACAAGGGTACCTGCATAATCAACGTTTGTATACCTAACCTTGAATTGTACCCCAAATCTTTATAATAATAATTTTAAAAAAAGAAAGTGCTGTCGGGCTTTGGAGGAGGGAAACGAGAAAAGTGGTAACAGCTATCAGACTTTCGAGGCAACATAAAATGCCAAATACCATACAGGAACTAGGAATTGGATCAAATCTATTATTTGGGGCTATCATGGCCAAAGCACACATTTGATTTGTTATCTGAATTTCACGGCCACTTTCCAAACCTTGTCCTTGTCCGGCCCTTTTGTCCCTCCAAAAAAGAACAAGAAAGTAGGAAGACAGAGTCTTGGAAAAGGCTGAGGGACAGCCCTAGCCCAGGAAGGGACGAGAAAGAGGGCTGGGTGGGATGCAAATTAGCTCTCAAAGAGGACCTCGCTTGAATGGAGCCAGACAAATTTCTACGGCCTCTTTGGCTCCATGCTGACTTTATTATTTTTTAGCTTTTTTTAAAAAAGCCTTTATGATCTTGAGTAGTTTTAGGTTCACAACAAAAATGAGCAGAAGGTTCAGTGATATTCCCCTCTTCCCCCCATACACACAATCTTCCCCACTAACAACACTGCATGCCAGGGTGGCACATATGTTACAACTGATGAACCCACATTGACAGGTCATCACCCAAAATCCACCATCCAAAATCCATAGTTTAAATTAGGGTTCACTCTCCCACATTCTGTGGGCATCGATGATCATATAATGACATCTCTCCACCATCACAGCATCATACAGAGTACTATCACGCCCTAAAAATCCTTTGTGTTCCGCTTGGCCATCCCCCTCTCCAATGGAACCCCTGTGGTTTTTAGCTTTTAAGGAAATTTGATCAAGTCAGTTGTGCATGCAGGGACATTGCCTAGCAAGGATGGCAGTGCTAGACATTAAATTTGCTTTATTCACTATCGAATTTTGCATAGAATCTCTTTTACTAAAGCCTGGTTTAGCACTTTCCTATCAGGGCCCATCAGTTTAAATCTCATCATCTAACTAGCACAGGAACTGGACACATTGTTTCCAACTGCAGAAAATAAAATTCAGCTTAGCTGAATAACTAACTTTACATCAATAAGATTCAGTTATTATGGATATTATTTAATTGATGCTAATTTGAAGTTAAACAGTATTTTCATTTTGAAGCTCAAGGAAATCAGCTTGTAATTGGCACATGAATCTTCATAATTGTCCTGTGATTTATACAATGGTAGAATCCAAATGAATCCAAGAAAACATGACCCACATGTTCCTACACAACAGGAGAGAATGGAGAAGGGGAGAGGGTAGTGACAAGAATGAAAGCTTTAAAATGTTGGCCAGCATGGTGGCTCATGCCTATAATCCCAGTACTTTGGTAGCCTGAGGTGAGAAGATTGCCTGAGCCCACGGGTTTGAGACCAGACTAGACAACTTGGTGAGACCTCATCTCTACAATAAATACATTTTTTAAAAAAAACAGCTATAGTTCCAGCTACTTGGAATGTAGGCCGGGCTCGCTGGCTCAGCCTGTAATCCCGTGCTTTGGGATGCCGAGGTAAGTAAATTGCCTGAGCCTGCGAGTTAGAGACCCGCCTGGGCAACTTGGCGAGACCTCATCTCTACAATAAATCAAAAAAATTAGCTGGGCGTGGTAGCGCGCGCCTGCAGTTCCAGCTACTTGGAAGGCTGAGGCGGAAGCATCGCTGGAGCCCAGCAGGTTGAGCCTGCTGTGGCTGGGAGTGTGCCACTGCACTCCAGTCTGGGAAACAGAGTGAGACTCCAACTTAAAAAAATAAATAAATAAATAAAATAAAAAATTTAAAAAACAGCTGTAGTTCCAGCTACTTGGGAGGCTGAGGTGGAAGGATCACCTGAGCCCAGCAGGTTGAGGCTGCGCTGGCTGTGAGCGTGCCACTGCACTCCAGCCTGGGCAACAGAGTGAGACAAGACTCCAACTCAAAAAAAAAAAAACAAAACTTTAAAATGTTGACAAATATTTATGATGAAAAATTTTCAGTCCCTTAAAAGGAAGGGTAATAATAGCTTCCTCTGAATCACCATTCAGTCTGAACAGAATAACACCACCAACAGGGATCCACACTTAACAAAAATTTTAAAAAGAAAGAGAAAGCATTTTTTCTAACCTCCCTTTTGTAGAATAATTACTAACTTAGTCTTCAGCATGGTAATTCAGTATCATTTAGAGTTAAGACGATGCTTTTGTGTAGGCTAAAGTCCATTAGTAAATTTAAATTTTAAAAATTTTTTCAAAAGTATGCTTTACCAAATTTAGAAATTTTAAAAAGTGTTTTAAGACTTTTAAAACTACACGTTACTAAAAATAACATTGACCCTTGATATTTGTCTGAGGAATCCTCTGGAGAAAAAAGCATTTTACCCACTGGAGATAAATGAGGCCAACTCATCTGCGGTCTTTGGTTTAATTAGCTAAACTCTTCCAGATGGAGGACATTCAAAGAAAAGAATATTTCCGAGCCCCCGGAATTGTTCATAAGCACAATAATATGTTACATGTAAAAGAAAATATGTGTCCTTTACCTTTGAGGAACTGTCTGGTGGCATTTTGATTTTCAGTGTGGCTATTGAAAAAAAAATGCTCTCATTGTCTGGAACATTCAACACACAAACCTCGACTACCGGCTCCTCCACGGTGCTAAGCACCAAGGGCAAAAAGAAGACAGAATCTCTGCCCTTATGGAATCGCGCAATTTCACCAGAGGCTGCATCCCCTGTGCCTGGCACATAGCAGCGACTGGGTAACCACATGTCGAATGCATGAGTGAATGGTATAGACACTTGAATAAGGAATTATATTCATGAAGATTTGTGCAATTTACTGTGGACAGAGGGAAGCAGGAGGTCCTCAAACTGTCAGAGAAGACTTCTCAAAGAGGTTTGTCGGGTAGGATGGGAAAGATTTCTAGACACAGAAAGTAGCAACTTGTAAAGGCAGAGGGAGAAGAAACAGTAACATGAATTTAGGCAACAGCTAGTAATTTGGTGTGGCTAGGAAGTAATGTGTACCTGGAATGTGCCTGCAAAGTGGTGAGACCACAGAGATAGGCTGGGGCTCATTTGAGGAGGACCCTGAGAGCCCACTTTGTTTAGACTCAACCCTTTAGCATGTGTCGGTGTTTTAGAAAGATAACGCAAGACACAGTATTAGAGGATACACGGAAGGAGAGAAGTAAAAGATACCAAGAGTGGAGTGCCTCTCCTGGGCCCAGCACTAGGATAGATTCTCTGCATGTTTATATTAAATTCATTTAATTTTTGCAATATTCCCACTGGGTACATAATATTGTCCTTATTTTCAGATGAGAAAACTCAGAGAAACTATGCAGCTTCCCCACATCACACAGTTCATAAAAGACAGAACTGGGATTTGAAACCGGGGTTCTAAAAATCTCGTTGGAGAATAAAAATACCTCTGGACTCATACAAATTAGCACTAGGAAAAATATACAGTGGAAGGCTGGAGAAAGTTAGTGCATATTAAGAAAGACACACATGCAAGACACAAGGAAAGAAAAGCATGACTGTACAAAAGGATATTTACAGTAAGGGAGATACAGCACAGGAAGTGGAAAGATAATCATAGAAAAACCACAACATGTGTTTTTAAAATGCAAAGCCCCAGGGAAGAGAAAGCAAATGATACAATAATGCCATTCACTCTGGCATCCTGTGCGTTTGGTTTTTCTCTTTACTTTCTTTTTTTAAAACTTTAAACAATTTGTTATGAGAATAACAAAGATACAGCACATGATCTTGCAACTCTAATGCTCTAAATCAGAAACAGATGGTGCCTAGTGTTCCCTGTTTCCTAGAAACTGCAGCATTTTGAGGACAACACCCTCTCCACCCCATACCGCTGATTTCAGTTCCTTCACAGACACTAATGCATGGCTAAATAGTGTGGTTGCTGGGCAATGCATTGGAACATCTGTTTGTATTGTTCGAGAATCACCTAGAGGATTAAAACTTCCCCCCATTTTTATTGTCCTTTTTCTCTGATTTCAAAAGCAACTCCTTTTTAATATTAATTTTTTAAGAAAAATACTGAACATTAAGAAAATAAAAATGCACTATATCCTCCCACCCAGCAATAACCAGTGACCACTGTTAACATGTTGATGACATTCTTCTATTTCTTCTTCTGCACCCACACACGCACACACAAACACATACACACAGTTTATAAAAAGTGGAGTATATAGGAATTTTTTTCTTATTTATTCTGTTCACTGAATATATCGTGTATATTTTTTTCACCTCACCAAATATTTATCACTGCTAGTATTCCACCATATTGGATACGTTGACTTACTTAACTTACCTCTTTCATTCAACACATTCTACTAATTAACACCAACTATGCTTGCCACTGGGTGCAAAGCAGTGATTAAAACAGGCAAAGTCCCGGACATCATGAAGTTTACAGTCACATATGGACCTCAAGCTTATTTGAGAACTTTTCTTATTAAAAAATAATGGCTGGGCGCAGTGACTCGTGCCTGTAATCCCAGCACTTTGGGAGGCTGAAGTGTGAGGATTGTTTGAGCCCAGGAGTTTGAAACCAGCCTGGGCAACATAGCAATATTTCATCTCTACAAAAAATAAAATGAAATGAAATTAGCCATGTGTGGTAGCACATGTCTGTAGTCCCAGCTACTCAGGAGGCTGAGGCAGAAGGATCACTTTATCCCAGGAGATCTAGGCTCTCGTGAGCTATGATTGCGCACTGCACTCCAGCCTGCATGACAGAGCGAGACCCTGTCACTAACACAACACCAACCCCAAGACTGTCAAGGTCATCAAAAACAAGGGAAATTCAAGTAACTCTTACAGTCTTAAGGAACCTAAGGAGACATGACAAATACATGTAATGTGCTGTCCTAGATAGGATCCTGGAAAAGAAAAAATACATTCGGTAAAAAGCAAGGGAATAAGAATAAAACAAGGGTTTTAGTTAACAATCAAGGGTCAGTATTGGTTCAATATTGATGAATGTGTCATACAACGTAAGCTGTTAACAGCAGGGAAATGGGGAGAGCAGACGGAGAGGAGGGTAATTTTCTGTGCTATCCTTGCAACTTCTTTTCACATCTAAAACTCAAGCTTATTTTGGAAAAAACAGACAAATACTGGGACGGTCATCCTTACATCTTGAAGCAAATCTCTGATTGTTTTCTTAGGATAAAACCCCAAGTGAAATCGCTGAGTCAAACTGTACTATAGACACATTTTTGTGTGTGTGGGAATCGGAGTCTCATTCTGTCACCCACACTGGAGGGCAGTGTGATCTCCACAGCCTCGACCTGCTGGGCTCAGGCAATCCTTCTGCCTCAGCCTTCCAAGTAGCTGGAACTATAGGCACTCGCCACCACACCCAGCTAATTTTTTGATTTATTGTAAAGATGAGGTCTCCCCAAGTTGCCCAGGCTATTCTCAAACCCGTGGGCTCAGGCAATCCTCTCACCTTGGACTCTCAAAGTGCTGGGATTATAGGCATGGACCACCACACCCAGCCTTGTAGACGCAACTTTTATCCACTAGAGATTGTACTTTTAACATGTTATGGATGTTTTGCTGACTTTTTAAAGACATTTTCACCTATGTCTTTATCTCAACATCTTCCTAGTTGTAGACTCCCAAAGATGGAGAGAAACCTAAGAGATCAGGAGGCCCGAATGCCTCATTTTACAGATGAGGAAACTGAGGCCCAAAGAAATGAAGTCACTCATGCAAGGTCAAGCAGCTAGTAAACAGTGGAAAGCAGAACCCATATTCCCAATGTCTATAATCCCCGCAGAACTGTCCCTGGATTTGGCCAAATGAAGTCAAATACTATGGCTCATGGTGGAATTAGCCATCAACAGTCAAACCTGTATTTTTCTATTTTCTGTAGGTAAATACAAGAGTTTGCTTCCTTTGTTCGGGACATCGTTGCTAGGAAGTTAAAAGGCTCTTTTAACTTTAAAAGTTTAAAGAATGGGTTCAAATACAACTAATAAAATGACTTGACTAAATGCCTGGGCAAATCGTGTTTTCGTTCTTGAGCTTTCTAATCTGAAAATTCAGAATTCCAATGCTTACCTCTCAGTCGTCTGACAGGGACCTAGGAAAAATTAAGTAACTGGTGCAAATATATCTGCGGAAGCCTCAGGCAGAAATATCATTTAAGGAAAAGGCATTTTGAATGAGAACAAAGGACACATTTTCTGTTAAGTGGATTGTCCTATCCCAAGAAAGTTCATTTCCTTGCCCCTACAGTCTGCAGACAAGGGAAACCCCAGACTTGGCATCAGTAGGGAAGAGGGCAATGGAGAGGAAGGGAGAGAATTGTTAGACTTCTTGGCTGGAGTTCAGAAACAAATAGTTCCCGAGCCTGGCATTGTCGTGGCCAGCGTCGGGACCGGCCCAAGGAGGGGGACAAGGAACATTACCGTTACTGACTTGGCTCCACGCACCGTTACTCAAGAGAAATGGGTGCGTAAGCAGGATCCTGGAGGATGCCAGAGAAATAGATTCATTGGGCGGGGACCTTTGGTTGCCTGGAGAAGCTTGGCCAGGCCTGAGATTGCAGTCGTACATTTGACTTACTTTATTTCCACACATTCTTGCAGGATTTGGGCAATGCCAAGGGCAAGCTGAAAGAAGGCCAACGGCCTGAGCTACATGGCAAGACCTTTCTTCAACAAAAAAATCAAAAAATCAGTTGGGCGTGGTGGCGCATGCCTGAGGTCCCAGCTACTCGAGAGGCCGAGCAGAGAAAATTGCTTGAGCCAGGAGTTTGAGGCTGAGCTGAGCCATGATCATGCCGCTGCCCTCTAGTCTGGGTGACAGAGTGAGACTCTGGCTCAAAATAATTAATTAATTAAAAAAGAATAAAACAGCCGGGCTCGGTGGCTCAGCCTGTAATCTCACGCTTTGGGAGGCTGAGGTGAGTGGATTGCATGAGCCCGCAGGTTCGAGACCTGCCTGGGCAAGCGAGACCTCATCTCTACAATAAATCAAAAAATCAGCCGGGCGTGGTAGCGCGCGCCTGTAGTTCCAGCTACTTGGAAGGCTGAGGCAGAAGGATCGCCGGAGCCCAGCAGGTCAAGGCTGCGGTGGCCGGGAGC
>CAUYQG010161612.1:0-11089 GCA_963574415.1 Tarsius wallacei | reverse complement strand
GTATCAATGCCCGGCTGTTTTGATTATTGTAGCTTTAAAGTTTAAAGTCTGGTAATGTGATACCTCCTGCTTTTTTTTGTTTTGTTTTGTTTTTTTGGGTTTTTTGCTGAGGATTGTTCTGGCTATGCTTGGTCATTTGTGTTTCCGTATGAATTCCTGTATTGTTTTTTTCTAGATCTGAGAAGAATGCTGCTGGTAATTTGATGAGTATTGCATTAAATCTGTAGATTACCTTATGTAAGATGGACATCTTCACAATGTCGTTTCTTCCAATCCATGAGCATGGGTTATTTTTCCACTTGTTTGTGTCATCTTTGATTTCTTTGAGCAGTGTTTTGTAATTTTCATTGTAAAAGTCTTTCACGTCTCTGGTTAGGAAGATGCCAAGGTATTTCGTTTCTTTGTGTGGCTATTGTGAATGGGATTGTGCTTTTTATTTGGGTTTCTTTTTGTTTATTATTAATGTAAAGAAATGTGATTGTCTTTTGCACATTTATTTTATACCCTGAGATTTGCCAAAGTTCTTTTTCAGTGCAAGGAGGTTTTTGACAGATCCTCCTGGGTTTTCAAGGTATAGAATCATGTCATCTGAAAAGAGAGATAACTTGACTTCCTCTTTTCTTATTTGAACACCCCGATCACCTTCTCTTCTCTGATTCCTCTAACTAGGACTTCCAAAACTATGTTGAACAGGAAGTGTGAGAGTGAGCATCCTTGACTTGTTCCAATTTTCAGGGGAAATGGTTCCAATTTCTGTCTATTTAGCAATAAGCTGGCTGTGGGTTTCCCATAGATGACTCTTACTATTTTGAGGTATGTTCCTTCTATGCTTAGATGTTTAAAGGTTTTTATCAAAAAGGGGTGCTGGATTTTATCAAAAACTTTTTCTGGATCTGATGATATAATCATGTGGTTTTTGTTTTTACATCTGTTGATGTATTTAATTGCATTTATGGTCTCATGAATGTTGAACCAGACTTGCATTCCAGGAATGAAGTCTACTTGGTCATGATGGATGATTATTGAGATGTGTTGTTGAATCTGGTATGTAAGGATCTTGTTGAGAATTTTAGCATCTATGTTCATCAAGTATATTAGCCTGTAGTTCTCTTTCTTTGTTGGGTCTTTACCTGGTTTGGGTATCAATGTGATGTTAGCTTCATAAAATGATTTTGAGAGTGTTCCATCTTTTTCAATAGCCTAGAATGCTTTCAATAGGATTGGTATCAGTTCCTCCTTGTATGTTTTGTAGAATTCTGCTGGAAAGTCATCTGTTCCAGGGCTTTTTTTTGTAGGTAGTTTTCTTATGACATAGTTAATTTCCTTGATTGTTATTGGTCTATTTAGGGTCTCTATTTCTTCTTGTTTCAACCTAGGGAGGTTGTAAAATGTCAGAAGGTCCTCCATTTCCTTTAAGTTTTCAAGTTTGTTTCCATACAAGTGTACATAGTAATCTCTAATGATCTTTTGTATTTCTTCAGAGTCAGATGTGACTTCATCTTTTGTGTTTCTGATTTTGTTTATTTGGGCTTTTCTCTCTTCTTCTTGGAAAGTCAAGCTAGGGGACCACCAATCTTGTTTATCCTTTCATGGAACCAGCTTTTTGTTTCATTGTTTTTTTGCATTATTTTTTCATCTTCTAGATCCCTGATTTGAATTTTTATTTTGGTGATCTGAATTCTTTTGCTGAAGTTAGGGTTTTGATAGTCTTGCATTTCCAGCTTCCACGGGCGACTTGTTAGACTGTTAACTTGTGATCTTTCCATTTTCTTCATGTGCGTTTGTAGAGATGTGAATTCCCCTCTTACTACTGTTTTTATGGCATCCCAAAGATTTTAGTAAGATGTTTCTTCATTTTCATTTGTTTCTAGATATCTTTTAATCTCTGTTTTGATTTCTATGTTGACCCAGAAGTTGCTTAGCATCATGCTGTTTAGTGTTCACATCTTTGTGGGTGTTGGGGAAACTTTGTTTTTGTTGATATTTATTTTTATTCCACAGTGGTCCGAGATGGTGCATGGCATAATTTCTGTTTTATGAAATTTATTTATGCTTGATTTATGGCCAAGTATTTGGTCTATCTTAGAATATGCTCCTTGTGGGGATGAGAAGAATGTATATTTTATGATCGGTGGGTGGAGTGTTCTGTAGGTATCCGTTAAGTCCATCTGGTCAAGAGTCACATTGAGGTTCCAGATCTTCTTGTTGATTTTTTGTCCTGATGATCTGTCTAGGGTTTTGAGTGGGGTATTAAAGTCCCCAGTTATGATAGTGTTAGAGTCAGTATCTTTTTAAGTTTGCCTAGAAACTGCTTTATGAAATTTGGTGCTCCTATGTTAGGTGTATGTATGTTTAGAATGGATATTTCCAGTTGATGTATTGAACCTTTCATCATTATGTAGTGACCTTCTGTATTTTTCTAATTTTTGATAGTTTAAAGGGTATTATGTATGATATTAAGATTGCAACTCCTGCTTGCTTTTGTGTTCTGTTTGCCTGAAATTTTGCTTCCCTTCCTCTTACTTTGATCCTGTGAGTGTCCTTTCTTGTGAGATGAGTCTCTTGGAGACTATATATTCTTGCTTCATGACATTTTATCCATCTTGCCATTCTATGTCTTTTGAGTGGTGCATGTAGTCCATTCATATTCAGGCTAATTTTTGAAATATGAGAGTTTGTCCTTGTCATAGTTTCTTATAGAGTTGTTGCTGTTCCTGTTTGTTGTGTTTCTTTTGATTTGGGAGTTGATTCATGTGTGTTTTCCATCTTTTTCTTGCACCCTTGTGAATAATGTTGTTGTTCTTTTTTCCTTTTCTTCTGTGTTTAATACTTTCTTAAGTGTTTCTTGTAGAGGTGGTCTAGAAGCAGTGTAAGATTTTAGGAATTGAATGTCTGGGAAAGATTTTTCTTCTCCCTCACTGATGAAGCTTAGATTAGCTGAGTAGGCTATTCTTGTTTGAAGTTGTTTATCTTTTGGAAACTTTGAAGATTGGGCTCCACACTCTCTTAGCCTAAAGTGTTTCTGTAGATAAATCTGCTGCTATTCTAATTGGTCTTCCCCAGGAGGTAGTCTGAGCTTTTTCTCTTGCTGCCTTTAGGATTTTTTCTTTTATACCTACTTTGTTTAGGTGAATTTTATGTGTCTTGGAATTGGTCTTCTCATTTATTGTCTTCCAGGGGTTCTCTGGATCTCTTGTGTTTGAATTTTTGCATCACTGATGAGATGAGGAAAGTTTTCCTGAATGATTTCATGGAATGTTTGTTCCAGTGTGGTCTCTGTCTCTCTTTCTGCTTCAGGAAGTCCAATTACTCTTAGGTTATGTCTCTTGAAATAATCGCTTATCTCTTGAAGGTTTTGTTCTATCTTTTTAAGCTTCTTTTCTATGTTTTTGACAGTTTAGGTTAGTTCTATATTTTGGTCAACATCCGAGATTCTTTCTTCTGCTTGGATAATTCTGTTTTCCATGCTTATTAGTTTATTATTTACTTCAATCACAGTATTCTTTACTGCTGATTTCTCAGTTATCAATTCCTTCCTATTTTCCTCTTGGCTTTCCTCAATTCTTTTTATTCTCTTTATTAATGTCTTGATGTCTGGATTTGTAGTATGTGACCTGTCATTCTAGGGGCTCTTCATTGTTTGCATTCCATAGTCTGTTTTCTCAGTGTCTGACCTACCACGGGTCTATGTGAGAACCATATTCTTCTTTTGGTTTCTCTTCATTTGTGTAGATTTTCCTTCCCACTTTTTCCCCTTCTTCTTTAATTCTGTTGTTCAGGGATGGTGGGGTTGCTTTTGCTTCTATTTTCTCAGTCTGTTCTTCCTTATGTGAATCCTCTAGCTTTGTCCAACTCTGAGACTGGACTGTGGGTTGGGGGTTATACTTTTTTGCAGTTTTGAGATTTAATTGAGGGGGAGCTGTGATTCAAAATCTATCTGCAGATCACAGTATCCACTGACAGGTGTATGGGTACACTGGAACCCCACTCCCACTGCCTTACAATCTGTCCATGCAGTGGGGGTATAAGTTTGCTCCCTGAAAGCAAGATGAGGTGAGGAAAAGGAAAAGAATGGAACAGGGAAGGATGGGGGGAAAGAAGAAGATGGAGAGAGAGAAGAGTAAGAGGGATAACAAACAAACATACTGACAAATGAAAAGAGACACAAAGGCAAAGAAGAGTTTAAAAAAAAACAACTAAAACATACAGCCAATCATACAAACACACAAGCCAACAAACCTCCCGATTGATATACAATTCCCCAACACAAATAGGAGGTCTAAAGGAAAAAAGATAAATCAGTAAAATAACAGAAACAAGGCAAGTATGAAAAAGTTATCAAAAACAAAGAGAAGAGGGATAAAAGAGAAAAAAGTAAAACATAAACAAACACAAATGAGCAAAACAAACAGGAACAGAATAAAAATTTTAAAAAGTAAAAAGAACAAATCAAGCTTGCTCTGAGATTGTTCCTGTGAGCCTAATGTCCTTTCAGCTCTGATCTCTAGCACTCATCGCAGGTTGGTAGAGTCTCTCACAGCTGGAGTCAGATGTTCCAGGCCTGCTGTGGAAGAATCAGATCTGGACTCAGTCGGCTTGTTGCCTGTCATGTCTGCCACTCCGATCCGAACTGTCTGTGTCCGATCTAGCATGGGAGAGGGTCTTCTGTCTCTTCATGTTTAATGCAATTACCTTAGGTCCCAAGTAGGAGGCTGGGCAGATCTGTGTGGAGTTGGGCAGGGCAATGCAGGTCTTCACCTGGTCCTGGGACAGAGAAAATGACTGTGGTGGGTGTCTTTTTACTGGGCATGGGCCTCCTCCCTAGCCCTCCTCGATCCTCTCTCTTTACCAATGGGACTCTGGGCTCCAGTTGATGTCTTGTCCTGCCACTGCAGGGAGGCTTGTGGCAGGGGAGGGAGCTGGGAATTCTGTGGGGCCATGAGCTGAGAGCCACAGTAGCAGTGCAGTACGTGGGACTGGCTGTAGTGGCCACCTTTTGCAGAGGCGATGGCAGCTTTGGTGGCAGCACATTGCATGGGACTGGCTGCCACAGTCACCTTTTGCAGAAGCAGTGGTGGTGGTGGTGGCAGCACATGGAACAAGCTGCAGCAGCCACTTTTGTGGAGACTTTAACAGTCCAACATTTCCCATCAACCATCTTGCCCCTATCTTCAAAAATTTTAACTTTTTAGTATTTTTAAATAATTGCTTAAACCAATGTTCTACAGTGTTTACCTGCACTTTCCTTTAGTAATTTTATGGCTTAAGTTCATACATTTAAGTCTTTAATGCATTGTGAATTATTTTTGTTTATATGATTAGAGATAGAGAGTTCAAGAAGCCAGGGTTAACCTGGTGAAGACACTGGTGCTGCAACTGCTCTACTTGAAACCTAGTGCTTCCCAGAGCACAGAAGCTGAGTGCCATATTAAAAAATCTATGAAGCTTTTCCCGGGAATAAGTCACCAGAGTGAATGCCATTTTCACCACCACAGCACCAGAGACTGGACACAGGCAGTGAGGGCCATGGAGGAGAACAGTGACAGAGCCTGAGGTAGAGTCCCAAAGAAACAGTGGGAAGAGTCCAACTCTAACCTGGACTCGCTGCCACTGCCAGCAGCACCAGGCTAGGCTATAAGGTCCTCCCACAAGAACCTGAGATCCAATTACTGTGATACTTACTGGGGCAGGAGGTACCACTCCTGACCCCCGTTTGTGGCAGGAACAGCAGTCTGTTGAGAAACAGAACATACACTCTAAAGTCTGGGTAGAGAAGTGCTCCAGGATGGCCTCTGCAGAACAGCAGACGTGCATTTTAAAACCAAGGGGTGATTTCTGCATTGTTTTGGGGCTGCTCTTTGTTAACTCAGAAAGCATTGCTCCCAGTGCACAAACCCTAGCGAGCAATGGCAGATGCAGAGCTCCAGTTGATCAACCCCCTGCCCCGAGCCAGCTGCTGGGTGATAGATGCATACAGGGTATCTGACTGAGAAGGAGGCTGGTGAGTGCCTAGCTGACTCCCTCTCATCATTAGTAATAAGCAAACAAGATCAGGCAGGCACGATAGAGGTCAAAGTTTCCATTTCCTTGCTGTGAACTGGAGGTCCTGGGAGATGTCACCACACTGAGAGAGGAAGGAAGGGGAAGAGAGCCTAGGAGATGCTAAGTCAAGTTATCCCAACCCCCCAACCTCACCTCCAGACATGTGCCAGGTATCAATTGAAGGCAGAAGGAGGTGAAAATCCTGAGATCTTAAGTTTAAACAGGGGAGAACCTGAATTAACCTACCTACAGTCGCAAAACCTGTCACAAGAGGGAGTCTCCCCCAAAGATATATACTAAAGCCAAGATCTTTCTATTAAGGTGTTTCATGGATATGAGTTTGTGTTTGTTTCTTTGTCTCATTTGTTTGCTTTGTTTGGTTGTTTGTTGGTTGGTTTTCTCCTTTTGTTCCTCCTTCGATTTATCTCTCTTGTTCTTTCTCTATTTTTAAAAATCCGTTTCTTCTCTGTCCTTTTTTTCTCTCCTTCTTTCCTCTCTTTTCTCTCTTATACCCTGTCTTGGACTCAGGAAAAACACAAGCATACCCATCGTAAGGTCATATTGTGTGTAGATGGACAGCAAGTCCCAGCTGGACCATTCACCAGATAGCAAGCATTATGATTCCTCAGTAGTTTTTGAATCCTTGCAGTCTCTCCCTCACCCCTTAGTAAGTACTCAAAGTTGTAAAGAGATAACACAATACCCCACCCCACAGCCTATTTCCTAGTTGAACAAACCTAGAGTTCCAGCTCAGGAAAGGACAGAAAGTAGAGCAAATATCAGAAGTGGTTGCATTTCCATTTCCCACTGAGCAATGGAATTAAAGAGAAAGATAAGAGAATTTGTACAAATGATGAAAAACCAACGAATAATCACTGGTAATCTTCATAGTCCCAACAAAGAGTCGGTGCCTGAAAGAGCACATACTGGATCACAAACAATGGCTATCTCTGAGAACGACTGTACCGACAAGGTACTTACTGATCAGAGAATCACCAGATAGAATGAATAGAAATCAAGAAATGCAAAGTTTAAAAGGAAATGAAGTTACAACAGAGTTAGATAGACTCAAGAAAGCATATTTAGAAATAAAGAACTCCATCCAAGAAATAAATAGCAAACTAACAAGCATGGGAAGTAGAAATGATGATGCAGAAGAAAGAATTTCAGAGCTAGAAGAACAAAATATGGAATTAACACAATCCATAGAAGAAAAAATTAATAAGAAACTCTCCAAAAGATATGCAATTTTTATCAAGAAGCCAAACCTACGTCTGATTGGAATACCTGAAATAGAAAGAGAAACTGAAAACTCCATGGAACCAACTTTCCATGAGGACACTCAAGAAAACTTTCCTCATCTGGCCAGAGAGATGACTACACAAGCAAAACAGATTCAGAGAACCCCTGCAAGACATCTTATGAGAAGATTAACCACTAGACACATAGTAATTTGCCTATACAAAGTAGGTACAAAAGAAAAAAATTCTAAAGACAGCAAATAAAAAACATCAGACTACATATTGGGGAAGACTGATTAGAATTGTTGCAGACTTATCTGCAGAAACACTGTAGGTCAGAAAGAACTGGACCCCAATCTTTCATCTTCTCAAAGGTAAACAATTTCAACCAAGAATTTCCTACCCTTCCAAGCTAGGTTTCATCAGTGATGGAGAATTAAAATCCTTCTCAGACATCCAATCACTAAGAGAATATTATGCTTCCAGACAAACTCTACAGAAGATGCTTAAAAATGTGCTGTGCAGCCAGGCTTGGTGGCTCAGTCTGTAATCCCGACCTTTGGGAGGCTAAGGTGAGTAGATTGCCTGGGCCCACGAGTTCAAGACCCTCTTGGGCAGCCGAGACCTCTTCTCTACAATAAATAAAAAAAATGCCGGGCCTGGTAGCGCGCACCTGTAATTCCAGCTACTTGTAAGGCTGAGGCAGAAGGATCGCTGGAGCCCAGCAGGTTGAGGCTGCAGTGGCCAGTAGCGGCCACTGCACTCCAGTCTGGGTGATAGAGTGAGACTCCAACTCAAAAACAACAACAACAACAATAACAAAAATGTGCTGTGCAAGAAAAAAGAAGAAAAACAAAGACCATACACTTCACAAGATCACAAACACAGAAGCGACAGAACACTCACAAAAATTAAAGCACACACATATATTAACACAAAAGTGAAAAAAACAAATTTATAAGAGCATTATGGCAGGACAAACTATCATTTCAGTAATCAGTCTGAATATAAATAGAGTAAATGACTGACTAAAAAGACATATATTGACAAACTGGATAAAAAATCACAACCCAATAATTTTCTGCCCCCAGGAAACACATGTCACCACAAAGGACACTCACAGACTCAAAGTTAGAAGATGGAAAACAAATTTTCAGGTGAATGGATGACGAAAAGAAGGCAGGAGTCATGATCTTAATATCAAATGAAACAACATTTGTACTATCAAAAATTTAAAAAGATATGGAAGGACATTACGTACTGATAAAAGATTCAATCCATCAGCAAGAAATATGCATCCTCAACCAAGAAGCACCAGCTTCTATAAAGCAGCTACTAAATAAACTAAAAAAAATATTCTCTCTAACACTATCATAGCTAGGGACTTAAATACCCCACTAACAACCCTTGATAGCTCATCAGGAAAAAGTTTAGCAAAGAGATCCAGAGCTTCAACTTGATCCTTGACCAAATGGACTTAATAAATACGTACAGAACACTCTACCCAGCAACCATGGAGTATACATTCTATTCATCACCACATGGAATGTGCTCCAAGAGTGACCGCATCCTTGGTCATAAATCAAGCATAAACAAATTTCATGATATTGAAAGACTGCCATGAACCATCTCAGACCATAGTAAAATAAAAATAAACATGAATACCAGCAAAATTCCACTAAAACCCACAAAGACATGGAGATTAATCAGCATGATGCTGAGCAACTCCTGGTCAACACAGAATTCAAAGCAGAAATTAAAAGATTCCTGGAAACAAATGAAAATAAAGACACATCTGACCAAAACCTCTGGGATGCCACAAAATAGTTCTAAGATTGAAATTTAAATCTCTAAGAACATACATCAAGAATATAGAAAGACCACAAGTTGACAACCTAACAAATCACCTAAGGGAGCTGGAAAGTCAAGACCACCAAAACCCTAACTTAAGCAGAAGAATCCAGATCACCAAAGTAAAAGCCCAAATATGGGACATAGAAGACAAAAATATCATAGAAAAAAATCAATGAAACAAAAAGATGGTTCTTTGAAAAAATAAACAAGATTGATGGACCTCTAGCCAGAATGGCCAAGAAAAAGTGACAAAAAGCCCAAATAAGCACAGTCAGAACTGCAGCAGTTCAAGTCACAATGGTTTCTCCTCAAATTATAAAAGATTATCAGAGATTACTATACACACGTGTATGGAAGCTAACTAGATAACCAAAGTTAAATGGAGGACTTTCTGACATCATACAACCTCTCAAGTTTGAAGCAAGAAGAAATTGAGATAATAAATACACCAATTAAAAAAAAAACCCTGGGCCAGATGACTTTCTGGTTGAATTTTGCAAAACATATGAGGAAGAGCTGATAACAATACTACTGAAAGTATTGCAGGCAATTAAGAAAGATGGAACTCTCCCTCAAATAATTTTATGAAGCTAACATCACACTGATATGTTAACCTGGTAAAGATCCAACAAAGAAAACTACAGGCCAATAACCTTGATGAACATAGATGCAAAAATTCTCAGCAAGTTTATAGGAAATTGGATCCAACAACACATCTCAAGAAACACCCATCATTATAAAGTAGGCTTTAATAACAAGATGCAGGGCAGATGCAAGACCCACAAGATTATAACTGTAAATTCGATGCATTAACAGATGTAAAAAGAAGAACCAAATGATTAAATCATTAAATGCAGAAAAAGCTTTTGATAAAATCCAGCATCTCTTCTTGATAAAAACCCTTGAATATCTAGACACAGAAAGAACATACCTCAAAATAGTAAGAGCCCTCTGATTAACCCACAGCCAACATATTGCTAAGCTAACAGAAATTGAATGCATTTCCCCTGAAAACTGGAACAAGACAAAGCTGCCCACTCTCATCCTTCCTATTCAGCATAACATTGGAAGTCCGAGTTAAAGCAATCAGAAAAGAGAAAGAAATCAGGAGTATTCAAATAGAAAAAGAGGAAGTTAAGTTATCCCTCTTTGCTGATCCCTGTACCTTGAGACTCCAAGAGAATCTGTCAAAATATCCTTGCACCAATGAAGGATTTTGGCAAAGTCTCACAGCACAAAATAAACATGCAAAAGACAGTTGCATTCTTATGCACCAACAACAAATAAGTAGAGATTTAAATAAAAATACAATCTCATTCACAATAGCCACAAAAAAAGAAAAATCTCAGCATCTTCCTAACGAGAGAAGTGAAAGACCTTTACAACAAAACTACAAAACACTGCACAAGGAAATCAAAGATGGCACAAACAAATAGAAAATATTCCATGTTCTGGATTGGAAGAATCAGCATTGCTAAGATGCCCATTTTACCCAAGGCAATCTACAGATTCAATGTAATACCCATTAAATTACCTACATAATTTTTTTAGGCCCAGAAACAACAATACAGAAATTCATATTAAAATATAAACCACCATGAAATGTCAAAACAATCTTCAGCAAAGGAAACAAAGTGGGAGGTATCTCACTTACAGATTTTGAACTCTATTATAAGGCTACAATAATCAAGGCAGCATGGTATTGGTACTAGAACAGGCATATAGACTAATGGAACAGGATAGAGATTCCAGACACAAAATCTCAACTTCTCAACCAACTCATCTTCAACAAATCTTTTACCAACAACCACTGGGGGAAGAAGAACATATTCAGTAAATGGTGCTAGGAAAACTGGCTGTGGGTTAATCAGAGGGCTCTTACTATTTTGAGGTATGTTCTTTCTGTGTCTAGATATTCAAGGGTTTTTATCAAGAAGAGATGCTGGATTTTA
>CAUYQG010161611.1:0-22592 GCA_963574415.1 Tarsius wallacei | reverse complement strand
CGGCCACCGCAGCCTCGACCTGCTGGGCTCTGGCGACCCTTCCGCCTCAGCCTTCCAAGTAGCTGGAACTACAGGCGCGCGCTACCACACCCGGCTGATTTTTTGATTTATTGTAGAGATGAGGTCTCGCTTGCCCAGGCGGGTCTCGAACCTGCGGGCTCAGGCAGTCCACTCACCTCAGCCTCCCAAAGGCGCGGGATTACAGGCTGAGCCACCGAGCCCGGCTAGGGCTGTCATTTTTATGTACCACTGGGAAGCCTTTTATAATGTTTGTGTCAGAATTCTTCAAAATAGTAATACTTTTGGGTTCATTAATTCTTTGTATAGGACATTATTCTGATATAGTAATCAGATGTGAAGAAAACTTCATACAGTTTTCTGCATTATGCCAATTCAGGGGTTAGTTTGTGTTATTTTTATATTTTGGAATATTATGCTGAGGTTAAAAATACTTACACATACTTTTTATTACAAGGGAAAATATTTGCTATTACTGTGTTAACAGTATTAAAACATGTTTATACATGGTAATATTTGAATTATACATAGAGAAAAGTGAGAAAAAGAATTAATTGAAAGCTGAAAGAAAATACACCCAGACGTTACAGTTATTATCTTTAGATTGGCAGAATATAAGTAGATTCATTTTCTAAATTAATGTGCATTGTTTTTTGTAATTATAAAAGACCTTTTTTTCACGGATGTTTTATAACTACTTTGTATTTCTGTTGAAACATTACAATCACCGTGGCAGTAACTTGTAAGGACACTGTTCTATATCTTCAAAGTGAAGTTAACAATATTTGTTTAATAATGAATGTAACTTAACAAAAGAAAGGCAGTCATATTAACTGGGTGATTAATCCAGCCACTTCAACTTCCTATCAGATCTTTGGCTGACATGCTTTCTTACCAAAGCAGAGGTACTTAACTAACCAGAGAGAAATGCTCACACATGTCAGAATGAAATCCAAGTGATCACTTATTTTGCCTTGGGCATTTGAACTTTTTGTAGGAGTATGATTCTCAGTTTGAGACCTTTCAATAAGTAGTGATAATCCAGAAGGATTGATCTAGTCATCCTGGACTAGAGATTTCCTTTCACCACTAAGACATTTGACTGTCACTTGCATCTTAATGCTTCCACGTATTTTTCAAAAGTATTGGGATGCTTACTAGGTAAAGTCACTGTGCCCTTTTAAGTAAGTAACCAAGGTTTCCAAGTGACTAGGGGGATCGACAAGAATTGACCTCTGTGGAGGTTGGAGAAGCAGAAGTTACTTCTGTAAGGGGTTCAGGGAGACATACGTGGAGCAAAGCTCTTTCTGACCTTTAGGTAAACAGAGCTAGTAGGCCTCTCCTCTTTGTGGTATGCAAGAGTTGGACAACCCTTACTTTAGAATCAATCACTCTCATAAGAGATATTGAATTCAGGATGTGCCACACAAGATTCTACATACTCTCAGAGATGAATTTACACATTATTTTTTTGATCACTTGGTTTTTTAGGACCACAACTTCACCATTAATTTTTAACTGTGTAATGCAGGATCAATTGGGCTGGCTACTTCCTTTGTAATTAAACCTAAATACTCAGGCTTTAATGTTCCCAATAAATTCCTATCCTCATAGTTCTACCTTACCTTAGGTGTCATTATTCCATGTTGTTTTGTGAGATCTGTCGGGTGACATGAGTATTATAGATTGCATTCACTATTCCTCTCAGTGGGGATAATCTTAATAAAAATCACAACTTTTTTTTTTTAGATAGTTAGTTCTCTGTTAAAGTCTATCAAAGGCCATGTTTTTTTTTTTAAGCTGTCCAGAGATGCCTTATTAATGACTTTATTTTATCCTTTTTTCAAATTCTAATGCATGAATAACAGGGTACAAAATATTAAATATGCTGGTTCAGCTACTAGCTTTTCAAACATCATTGGGGACCATTCTGTTATGATAGGAAAACATTTGGTATGGCTTTTGGAAAGTAGAACTTTTTTGTAATTAGTGTAGGGACTAAAATATGGAATAAAGAATAATTTAAATATAATTATAAGTTAAATGATAGCAAGTCAGTATGATAAAGAATATAAATTATAAACTTCTCTGTTTTCTGTCCCTTTACATGATAAATACCAAACGTTTATTTCTAAAGGGGCATCTAATCCTGGAAGCTTTGGTTCTCAGCAGCAATTTTAGTAAGGTTTTGATTTGTATTCTCTGATATTCTGGGCCTCTCAGTAGACATCTGTGTCTAAAAGAGAGAGGATGAGATTTGGGTTACTTGTACAATCAGCCTGATGGCACTCTGGGGATAGTGGATGTATTCTGAGGATATATGTGCTTATTTAAATTTGAACATAAAATTATTTAGTTATTTATTTATATTTAATATTTTTTTAGTCAGTCTTACTCTGTCACCCAGGCTGGAGTGTAGTGACATGCTCATAGCTACCACAGCCTCGACCTGCTGGGCACAGGCAATCCTTCTTCCGTCTCAGTCTTCCAAGTAGCTGCCACCATGCCTGGCAAATTTTTAGATTCATTGTAGATATGAGTTCTTGCCAAGTTGCCCAGGCTTGTCTCAAACCCCTGGGCTCAGGCAGTCATCTTGACTCTGCCTCCCAAAGTGCTGAGATTACAGGTGTGAGACAGTGCACTCAGCCTGAACAGAAAATATTTAAATGATTTAGAAATTTACCAAATATAGTTGAAAGTCTTAACATTTGGGAATGTGCAGTCTCAAAATATTTGTGTTTCACGAATTGCCAAAACAATCCTCAGGAAAAAAAAAAAAGCAGAAGGTATCACACTCCCAGACTTTAAACTTTGTTATAAAGCTGCAATAATCAGAACAACCTTGTATTGGCACAAGAACAAGCATATAGGCCAATGGAACAGGATAGAGATTCCAGAAGCAAAACCTCTATTTCTCAACCAACTCATCTTCGACAAAGCCTGTACTATCAACCACTGGGGAGAGGAGAACCCAGTCAGGTAAATGTTGCTGGGGAAGCTCGCTGGCCACATGCAGAAGATTAAAACAAAACCCCTTCCTAGCCCCATACTCAGAAATCAATTTTCTAAATGGATGAAAGATCTAAATGTAAAACCTCAAACTATAAGAACCTTAGCAAGTGTAGGAGACACCCTTATGGAAATTGGAACTGGCAACCAATTCCTGATCAAAATCTCAAGTGCCTATGCCATAAGAGATAAGATAGACAAGTGGGACCTCATCAAACTGACAAGTTTCTGCAAAGCCAAAGACACCATCAAGGGAGCAGGATACAGACTGGGAAAAAATATTTGCCAACTGTGTGTCTGACAAAGACCTAACATCTAGGATCTACAAGGAACTCAAATGTGCTGAAAAGAAAACAACAACAACAACAAAAAACAACCCCATTATAAAGTGGGCAAAAGATATGAATAGACACTTCTCAAAAGAAGACATACAAGCAGCCAACAGATATAGCCTCACTAGTCACTAAAACTACACTGAGACACAACCTAACTCCAATCAGGATGGCCATCATCAACAGCTCAAAAAATAACAGATGTTGGGAAAGGATGTAGCAAAAAGGAAACACTTCACTGTTGGTGGGAGTGTAAACTAGTCTAGTACAGCGTCTGTGGAAAACAGTGTGACTATTCCTAAATGATCTAAAAATCAATCTTCCATACGACCCTGCAGTCCCCCTACTGGTAGTATACGTTGAAGAACTCAAATCACTCTATAAAAAAGATACTTGCACACATATGTTTATTGCAGCATTGTTCACAATAGCAAGAACATGAAACCAACCATCCTGCCCATCAAAAGAGAACTGGATTTAAAAAATGCAGTACATATGCATGATGAAATATTATACATCCATAAAAAACAAAATCATGAACTTCACAGCAACCTGGATGGACTTAGAGACTGAGTGAGCTTTCACAGAAACAAAGTACTGAGTATCACATGTTCAAGGTCCGCTTATGAGTAAGAACAACTATCGTAATCCTATAAGAAGAGGATTGGCAGTAGTGGGAAACTGTGGGGGTGGGAGGGGGCAGGGAGGCCTGATTGCTGGTAGTGGGAATCTACCTGGGGATGGGGGGGCCGTGGGGGGAGTCACCTCATCAACAGGGGTACCTGCATGATGAACATTTGTATACCTAACCCTGAATTATACCCCACATCTTTAAAATAAAAATATTAAAAGAAAAAAAATTTGTGGGCTTGGCTCGGTGGCTCAGCCTGTAATCCCAGCACTTTGGGAGGCTGAAGCGAGTGGATTGCCTGAGCCCACGGGGTCAAGACCCACCTGAGCAACCTGGTGAGACTTTGTCTCTACAATAAAATTTAAAAAAATTAGCCGGGTGTGGTGGTAGTGCACGCCTGTGGTTCCGGCTACTCAGGAGGCTGAGGCAGAAAGATCGCTGGAGCCCAGCAGGTCAACACTGGAGGTGACTGTGAGTGTGCCACTGCATTCCAGTCTGGGCGACAGACTGAGACTCCAACTCAAAAAAAAAATGTGTGTTTAGTAGTGTGAATTGCTTAGAATGAAATACTTCTCTGAGGTAGATAGAAGGAGTCTTAAAACCTTCTGGGTTTCTTCTGGACATAATGGTGTATAATAAATTCACTGTTTGGGTTAAATGGTCAATCGGCTTGAGCTTTCTATCATGCTCAGAAACTACCTGAGGAATCTAATTCCATTTGGGAATTTTGGCTAAAAGCTCTCCTAATATCATCATATAAATGAGTCCTTAATTTCATTGGTGTCCTGTTTCTCTGTAGCTGCTTCTCCAGGGGCCTGGAGGGAAGAAGAGAGCCTTCCATGCAGTATAATCAACCAAAATACTTGGTCTGGCATCCCAAAAGATAGCACAGCCTGATGCCTTTACCCTGAATGCACCTTTGTGACTCTTCCTCGTTTCTGGGAGAAAATGATATTTCTAGATTACATACAATACTGACTGTTCCCTACAATGTGATGAGCTCCTGCCTTCCTTCCCTCCCCTCTTCTACCACTAGAGATATCACAGAGAAAGTACTTATCGTCAACACAGTAGTGGGGGAAAATGGGTTCTAATTTTAGCAGGTGACTTGGTGGTGGTTAGTTGTCAGTATGCTTTTTTTCATATTGGCTTGTTGCTACAGGGTCTGATGCTGGCAGATTACAACTCTGTAGCTAGTCATTTTCGATTTATTTGAACCTATTTCTCCAGTCTACTGAGCTTTCACTGGCTAGCATCAATTCAGACACATTGCAATTCTTCAGAATCTCTATCCCCATCAGATGGTTCGATCTATGAGAAATTTAGCTAGAGGCATTTAGACAAAAAAGAAATATTGTGACTGGGGAAGCATTTAAGTTAGAGGAGGCAGCCAGGGCTGTTTTATTACTTAGGCCTGTGTCACCTGTGATGACCCATGAGAGTGGAGAATATTGATCGCTTGTCACTCAAGGCATTCAGCAGATTGCATTGACAAAGCTTGGCAGGTCTCTAATAGCGGGGTTACTGGCCTTGACTATGGCCCAAGGGAAAACTCTGCAGGCCCTATTACTTGGCGGCCTTTAACTCTTGTAGAATTGGGAGAGAACACCGACAAAAGTGAGGACATGATTTTACGGTTACAAATGATTTTTACTGCTTGCTTTCTCCTTTCTCTTTTAAATTTTTCCTTTCTTCCTTTCTATCTTACTTTCCCTCTCTGATCCTTGCCAGCCCCTCCTTTCTTATTATAGATGATCATGGCAGTATTGTTTTTCTAGGATAAAAATCAGAGTGTGTATTAGAGAAAGCTCAGCAAGCCTAGCATGAGGCCTGAGTTATTCTTTCCTTTTATGACAACTTGTGCCCGACCACACTGTTTCTGCTAGTAGAATGTACGTGTGTATATACAGTACTTTAACTTGGTGTTTAGAACATTTACAGCTGTTTTCCTCTAGTAGAATAAGAACTGCCACTTTATAAGAGATAGGTTTCTCTCCTTCTCCATTCCCCGGTAGCCAGGCTCACAGTCCCAAGGTTCAGCTGAAAGTCATACGCTGGCATCAGAGAGATAATGGCACTAGTTCAAAACAAGAATGATTTTAAACAGTAGAGAGGATTCTGTCTTTTCTAGACACTGCCTGATTTATCCAAGGATTTAAATAATCATTAATTACATTTTCATTCCTAACATAGTCTGACCTCCTGTGGGACACTGTTCTGTAAGAAGTCTTTTTTGCATTGCTGTAATTTGTTTTATGAAGGAGTCTTTGGATTTTCTGTGTACCTTTCTTTAAAAATATGATTGTTTGTTATCTCCTTTGTCTCTCTGAGAGTGAGAAAGACAAGTATCATTAACCCCACCTCGAAGAAAGTAAGGTGATGTATAACTGTTCTCCTAATCACAAGTGATTTCAGTGTTGAGTTTTAACTCACGATTCTCATTAAAATTTTCAGTCCTCCAGTAAATCAGATGTAAGCATACAAAGATCATATATCTGCTCTATTTCAACCTCTGGGTGAGCTGGCCAGCTAGCTTGTTTTTACCTTGTCTTTCTTTTTTTTTTTTTCCTTTCCCTTTCCCTTTTCTTTTCCTTTCCTTTCCTTTTCTCCCCCCATAATCTCTTCCTGACCATCCCTTTTTTCCCTCTTCCTTTGCAATGCTTTAGTCTGGCCAGTATACCTCCCTATTTAATTAATGCATAATCCTGAGTGGAAAAGAGGTTTCTGTTCTTTGCTTAGATTCTTCTAAATACCTGCATTTGGTATCTAGAATTGACTACATAGCTTTTATTTTATAGATTATCAAGAAAAATAGGCCAGCCCTAAATATAGGACATTTTATTGGCTCTTACATTTGCATTCCAACTTTTTGCCACAGATGACTATGTGTTATCGATAGGGTTACTTAATCTCTCTGTGCCTGAGTTTCTTCATTTATCAAATGGAAGAGATTATTACTTGTCAGAAATTATGAACTGTAATGGTGTGTGAATATTTTTTTCATAAAAAATACAAATTGTGTTAAGATTCTAGCCTAGAAACTTCCTTATTTCATTCCTTATACAACTAAAGGACTGCAAAGGCAGAATGAGAACTATCATCTAGGCCAATATTTGGGGAATAGGTGGCACTACTGGAGACAGAAATATGGAAGTATTGCAAGTGACTGTGGAACCATTAATATTCTATAGCACTTTGAATTAAAATACTTATCTGTGAAAGGTTTTATAATTCATATGACCTGAAATAATTTACACCTAATTAGATTTTGTCAACTGAATAATTCTGTCTCATGTTGCTTCCACAGAATAATTTAAGCAACTGCATTTTATTCTCAAAATAGCTGTAAATGTCAAATTAATTTTGTTGACATGATCAACATGTACAAGAGCTACTTGGCAGAATTGTTTATCAACTGAATATATTATGGTTCCTTACAAAACTTGAAGATTGGTTATGGTTTAGCTGACTTTTACAGTTTGTTGCTTCCCTGGGAAGAGGTCACCGATAGTGATTACAAAAACTGTTATGGTATTTCTGCTCATCTGGTTAAAAGCTCTTTGATATCTGAAAGTTTCCCCTTCTTTTTTTATTATACATACAGTGCTTTCCCTTTGGGCATTATCTTTTAATCTGGCTAAGACTGGATCCCATGCAGCTGTTTGGGTGTTTGTTGTGCTCCTCATTAATGTCATGGGACCCTTAATTGACACTAACCATATATAAAGTATTGCTGAATCTTACCCTATTTATTTTGAGCCATTCCTTTCACTTGGAAGAGCCTCTCTATCCCCCTCCTTAAAAACCCTGACCAAGACTAGTGTCCTTGTAGTTCGTTTCTAACTCACTCAAGTTATCCTACTCCAAAATCTCATCTCCACTCCATCACCCCTTGTCTTGTCCAGGATTTTAGCTACTAATGTTGAAGTCCTGTCATCTGCAGGTTTGGCTTAATCCAACGCTTTCCAACCCTTGTCTCATTATTGCATATGTAAAAATTGATACTATTGAACAGCACATAGAAGCAAATAAACAAGAATTTTTGCTGTGAGGGTAGCTGGCTCAAAGGCCATGACCCTCCATATAGGAGGAAATATATATCTTGGCATATACATTATCCTGTATTTTTGACTTAACCAATCTTCAAATTAGAACCAATCTTTGCAGGTATTAGAAATTTGCTCATGTGGTATTATCTGGAACTAATCGCCTATTTTGTGCTTAGCATGTCATGTATCATATGGACATCTCTGAGCTTTGCTCCAAATTGTTCCCATTGTGTGCAGACATTAGCTAGTTCAGATTCCTACCTTGGTTGCCTTGGGTTGATGACATCTTACCTTTGCTAGTCTCTCTCCAAAGGGAATAAACCTGTATTTTGCCTTCAGCTTTTGCTTAAGAGCTAGCTAGCTTCATTTGGAACAATTCCTCTTCTGTTAAACATCAAAAGATTACTTTTTCATTGGCAACAGGTATCAACACAGCTCAGAAACTATTGTTGCCTATTAGTGTCCCCTGTAATAATATTGTATACTTAGGAGTAAATCAGTGTCTCCCTTGAGTTCAGCCTATCCATTTAGACTTTCTGTTTTGGACTCCTTAGGAAGGAGTGCACTAAACAGTGCAGAGTCAGCCTCTGTAACCCTGATTATGTTTCCTTTCAGCTTTCTTTAATTTTTCTGCTGACCTGCTGTTGATGCTCCAGCATGCCTTGGAGTTAAAGGCAGTCAACATTGGGTGTACTCTATGATATGTAAACTACATGTATTTGATGAAAACATGAACTAAAGTTACAGATATGTCAACATATGCCATAGAATTCATTGCCAAAAAGTATTAGCGTAGGTCATGGTCTTTGAGCCAGCTGCCTCCACAGCAAAACGTCCTGTTTATTTACTTCTGTGTACTGTACAGTTGTATGCCATGATGAGGCAAGAATTAGGAAGCAGTGGATTAAGCCAAGCCTGCAGGTGGCAGAACTTCATCATTATTAGCCAAAAGCCTGGACAAGACAGAGGGTGATGGAGTGACAAAGAGATTTTGGAGTAAATAATGTCTATTATTAAGGTACAGATAATAAAAAGGTCTGAATACTTCCAATATTCATAAGGGAGAAGAAAGTGAATTTTAAGAACTATAGAGCACTTAGCTTGATGTCAACCCAGAAGAGATTGTAGAAGTTATTATTAATGAATGCCTTCTAAGGGTTTAATGAAAGAAGTAGTCATCACTGGAAACCGGTATAGGTTCACTTAAAATGTTATGCCATACTTTGTTCTTTCCTTCACAACAGAGATTCACAAACTTTTTAATGTAAATAGCTAGATAATAAATATTTCTGACTTTTGGCTCTGCAGTCTGTTACAATTACTCAACTCTGCCACTGTAACATGAAAGCAACCATAGACAGTACATAAATGGCTGGCTGTGACTGTGTTCCAGTGGAACTTTATTTACAAAACTATGCAGTAGGTTGATTTGGCCAATGGGCCATAAAACAACCCTTGTTTGGGAAGAATGTCTTTGATAATGTGTACCTGATATATTCTACCTTTTTTCTAATAGCCAAACTCTTCTTTTGGCATGAAGAAGTTTATTTCATTTTCTTTGTAGAGGACTTGGAGAAGTCTGAAGTTAATAATAGTGTACACACATGTTGTTACTCATAAGTGGACCTTGAACATTTACCATAATACAATAAGAAAGGGATTGGCAGTAGCAGGACACTGTGGGGAGGGGACATAACATCAGTAAGGGTACCTGATCTCAACCCAGGTGAAGTGAGGACCAAAGGAAGGCTCCAACTTTACCTGGACGATGACTGTTTGTATACCTAAATCTGAATTGTACCCCACATTTTTAAAATAAAAAAATAGGGAGAGTGAGGGGTGTAAGAATAAAAATAATAAAAAAAGATAGTGTACAGAAATTCCTCGCTTAACATCATTGATCAATTCTTAGAAAATGGTACTCTAAGCAAAATGACATATAATGAGACCAATTTCTTTTTTCTTGTCAACGTTATAACGAAAAGATGTTACCCAAGGACCTGGTGTACATCATTTCACTTAAAATTTCAATTCCATTAACCTGTCAATGATGTTAAGTGAGGACTTACTGTAGTTAGGCAGAATTGTAACAAGTTGAACAATTATGGAACATGAAGACTCGTTTGTGGCTGCATGCCACAGGCTGTACTCTTGATTCAGAATTGTCAACATTTTTATTTGTGACTTGACTAAGGTTGGAATTGACTTGTGGATCAAACATGATGCAGTGTACTTATGCTTTGGGTGACTGGAGTAAAATCCTAAAGATCTTAGATTGAAACAGTAGTTCAAACCTATAAGACTGAAGTATTGGACAGAGATAGATGTGAAATCCTGTGTCTAGAGCAAAAAATATACCTTGACAGTACAAATACAAACTATGAAAACATAGTTGAATAGCAGCCTGTTTGAACAAATCTAAGGGAGTATTTCGATAAGAGTGCATGTGGAGAAAGTTATCCAGATGGTTGGAGGGACTCAGAATCATGTCCTATTAGAAATGGTTGAAAGAACTGTAGATATTTTGCCTGGAGGGATATATGATAACTGTCTTCAATTATTTAAAGGACTGTCATGTACAAGAGGAATTGGGCTTATTCTAGGAGGTCCCCGAAGACACAGGGAAGAACAGTGCATAGAAGATACAGGTAGATCCAGTATATAAAAAGGAACTCTAACAATTTGAGCTGTCCTATGGGCACTGGCAATTCTGAGAGTGCATAAAAGGTAGGCCCAGGTGCTGCACCCTATGTCCCAACAGTTGGCAAAGCTCAAACCCAGATGTTTTTAGTCCCCTACCTTGTTTATATGGTTGAAATGTTGAATCTACACAATATTTCATATGTGTATTTGTACCTGTCATCTTCATGTGATTGGTTAGAGACCCTGTCACATTCACTTTTGTAATCTCACAAAGCTTAACAAATGCTTTACATAGGAGGAACAAAGTAAGTGTTTGTTGAGCTAAAGTGAATTGAATAACAACTGAGATGCATCCAAATGTCTTTCTTTACTTATCCTGGCTTCATAATGAAAGCCCTTGGAAGGTGATCAGAAATCATACTTGTGGATTTCTAATAGATTGATGATGTAAACAAAACAGTTTTGCACCTTTGTTTTTCTCTGTGGTACACACATAAATGCAAACACTTAATCATGAGTAGAAGCGATCAAACTGTACTCTCTGACCAGGATTGCTTTACCCCTTCTGGATGATTATGCATTGCCCCCTTTCTCATTTACTGCTTTCCATGCAGGGCCCCCTGCTAAATTAAATTTCAGATCCTTAGACACCTGGAATATATTTTTCAGCCTTCTGAATACTGTAACCCTAAAGTTGTTAATTTGCTGTCATCATAATTCTGGAAGATTTAATGCTGAGATTGGCAGTAGATCTGCCAGAACTCATTCTTTGATGTTTTGTACTTGGGTAAGTGGCCAGGTATAATGACCCATTTATCACCATGTTCCCAATGGCCTGGGTAACAGGACAAGGCTTGTGGTAGGTGTTCAGTGAATCTTTGTCTGCTTTAGTAGGACTCTGGTTAGCCCTTATAGTAGTTCCTCTTTTCACACTGGATATGTCCCAAGACACCCAATGGATGCCTGGCATCATGAATAGTACCAAACCCCATCTATATTATGTTTTTTAAAAAATCTGATAATCGAGACAGTTACCAAGTGACTAACAAGCAGGTATCGTATATACTGGACAAAGGGATGATTCACATCTAGGGTGGGACAGAGCAGAACAACTTGAAATTTCATCATGTCATTCATTCAGAACAGCTTGCAGTTTAAAACTTAGGAATGAGGAATTTTCCATTTAATATTTCTGGACCCTGGTTGACTACAGGTAACTGAAGCCACTGCCGTTTCAACCCAATGAAGTAAAGTTTCTTTGTTTATCAAGGCAGTATTTTCTTCTTCTTTTGTGCTTCCATGCTCTACCTACCATATATCTTCATTTTCGGTGCCATTTTCTGGCTGTGTGATAATATGTTTTAATAGGGTGGAAAAAGGACCAAGATATACTATTGAATCTCTTTCTCTATCAATCCCTCAACTCCTTGAAGGAGAGAGGGAGGGAGGAGAAAAAGAAAGGAGGGAGGGAGGGAGAGAGAAAGTGGGAGAGGGAAGGAAGGAAGAAAGGAAGTGGTAGGGAAAGTAGAGAATGAGAAAAGCATCCTGTTTCATACTGAGATGACTTTGACTTTGTTATGCTATATAACTTGTATGTTCCTTTGTTTAAATTCTGGGATGTTAGCCGGCTCGGCGGCTCAGCCTGTAATCCCACGCCTTGGGAGGCTGAGGTGAGTGGAATGCCTGAGACCGCGGGTTCAAGACCCGCCTGGGCAACTTGGCGAGACCTCATCTCTACAATAAATCAAAAATTAGCTGGGTGTGGTAGCACGTGCCTGTAGTTCCAGCTACTCGGAAGGCTGAGGCGGAAGGATTGCTGGAGCCCAGCAGGTCGAGGCTGTGGGGAGCACTCCAGTCTGGGTGACAGAGTGAGACTCCAACTTAAAAAAAAAAAAAAAAAAATTCTGGGATGTTCTGATGTTTTCACTGCATTCTGTGAGTAGGAGCTTTCAGACATGTCTTTATGGGAAAATAAAATAAATGTTAACACCAGGGCTATTTCTTTGCTTTTTTTCTTCCTTCAACTTCTTGGCTCAATTGGAGAAAACATGGAAAAATGGTGCTTGTGTTAGCTTTGCCTGAAGAAAAGTTCTTCAAAAGTTTGCCAGTCCTTGTGCAGATTCATGGATAGTACCAAACCCCATATATATTATGTTTTTTAAAAAATCTGATAACCGAGGCAGTTACTAAGTGACTAACATGAAATAATGGTGCTTGGGTTAGCTTTACCTGATCGTGAATGACCCCAAGGTTTGCACAGCTTTATGCGCTCTTTATATACCATTAGGAAGAACCCAAATACCATTTGCCAGTGGTTGTGAGGCTGGAGTCTCACTTTTGTAACAAAAGGATCATACTTTGGTGTGTTAGAACTGACTTGTTAATAGCTCACAAGACCCAATTGTTAAATTTTTAGGAATTTTTGTGAACTGGTTGTTAAACACAGCCTTTATTGAAAATTGAGGTGTGTAACCTTGCCAGTACTTTTAATATAAATTACTTAGTTATAGTCAGTATTCAAAATTCATCACTTACTGATTAGTTGCTACATTTTACAATTATGGATGACCTGGAAGTTATTTACATCTCTCATATGGTGGAACTACTACATATTTAATATGTGATTGAGCCTCTCTTTCTAACTCTGCATTCAGTGACATCACCTTAGTAGCCATGGTGGGAGTATTCACACCACAGAAATTAGTAAACAGTATGTTTTAGTCTGTTTTGTGCTGCCATAACAGAATACCACATATGGGTTAATTTATAAACAATGGAAGCTTATTTGGCTTATGCTTCCAGAGGCTGGGAAGTTTAAGATCAAGAGGCTACATCTATTTTTTTTTTTTTTGAGTTGGAGTCTCACTCTGTCGCCGACTGGAGTGTAGTGGCCGCTCCCAGCCACTGCAGCCTCGACCTGCTGGACTCCGGCGATCCTTCCACCTCAGCCTTCCAAGTAGCCGGAATTACAGGCACACGCTACCATGCCTGCCTGATTTTTTGATTTTATTGTAGAGATGAGGTCTCACCAAGTTGCTCAGGTGGGTCTCGAACCCGCGGGTTCAGGCAATACACTCACCTCAGCCTCCCAAAGCGCGGGATTACAGGCTGAGCCACCGAGCCCAGCGGCTACATCTATTAAGCACCTTCTTGCTGCAGAAGACATCATGTAGTGAGAGAGTGCTCTCAAAAGAGTTTGAAGTCCTTTTGTAATCAGCATTAATCCATTCATGAGGGTCCCATCCTCATTACTTTAAACACTTCCCATTAGGCCTCACTTCCCAACACTATTGTACTAGTGATTAAGTTTCCACCGCATGGTTTTGGGGGAACACATTCAAACCATGGCATAATACAAATCTGAATTTGGTCTTTTGTTTTGTTGATTGTCTAGGCTTTAAAAAGTAATGGAGAGAATATTATTACTACAATTAATTTAAAAATGTATTATATCTGTATCCATTACATTGTAGATAAAAAACAAATTAAGGAAATATCTTCTTCTATTTCCAGTTCAACAAAGAAGTTATTCATGTTCTTGAGGAATGAAGTTATGCATGTCATTATGTCTAAAACATTTTACTGGTTCAAAAACATTGAGCAAGGTTTATATCAGAACTATGCTCACTCTTCAAATGCAACCATAGCTGGGCTCAGTGGCTCAGCCTGTAATCCTGTACTTTGGGAGGCCAAGGTGAGTGGATTGCATGAGCCCGTGGGTTTGAGACCAGCCTGGGGAACTTGGCGAGACCTCATCTCTACGATAAATCAAAAAATTAGCCGGGCGTGGTAGCACGCGCCTGTAGTTCCAGCTATTTGGAAGGCTGAGGCGGAAGGATCGCCGGAGCCCAGCAGGTTGAGGCTGCGGTGGCTGGGAGCGGCCACTGCACTCCAGTCTGAGCGACAGAGTGAGACTCCAATTCAAAAAAACAAAAAAACAAATGCAACCATAGGTTAGCTATGGATATAAGAGTTCCATGTATTTTAACAGAAACATTCTGCGAGCATCAACTATTGGTTTGAATTTACAGTAAACTTTTGCATGTACTTTGTTATCATGTGTAAATTATTTGCTATCCATAATTTGTATCAGTAAAATTTATGATAAGTATATATACATATATTCATGCATGTATCTTTTTCCAAGGAACTGATTGTTAAGTATTACCAACACACTGCTATTTACATACCAAATGGAAATCAAGCTTTGTGTCTTAGGCTTGTGATTATATTGTGGTGAGATTTTTTTGCCTTCAACATAGCAAGAAGATCCAATGCAATATAGGAAAACTTCCTGATTACAGGATATGGAGTCAAGATTTTAAGTGCACCAACTGTAGAACACTTGAAGGACAAAGTGTTTGAGGTCTTATAGCATGTCCACGGTATTTTAAAAAGCATTAGGGGGTGCTGAAGAGAGGTGTTAAATATCATTAGAACCTCAGCAAGTCTTTGGAATCCAACACACTGAAAGATAATTGGGCGAGGAGGAGCTAAGGATACAAAGCAGGCAATTTAGTTATCCAAAGCATTTATGTCAAGGAGCAAATGCTTGAGGATTTATCTGTTTGTGGTTTTCTCCCAGAGCCTAATCCATGACAAGTATAGAGTAGCAGTTCAGTGGAAACTGGCCTTTATTTTTGCATTGACCTGAAAAGTATTGCAATAATGGGAGAAATTTGGTGTCCTAGAAACATTATTATTATAAGTAAAAATATCTAGAGCTATGAGAAAAATGATTTTTTTAAATGGAATTAGAAATTCAAAACAAAATGGTCTTCTTTCTACTTTACCAGCAAAGATAGCACAAGCACAAATCCATTTTTGTAAGAAATTTTTAATTAACAAGAAGATGTATTTCCATTTATTGGTTAGACTCAGTCTTGAGGAATGTTTTCTTTAATCTGCTTTTAGAAACGTGCTTGCTAAAGTTTACAGGTAGAATTGTAAGGTGATCATCTAATAACTTCAAAAGTCACATTTAGTAAATGGAAATCAAAACATTTTAAAATGGAATGGTAAATGTGAAGAATGAAAATCCAGTTGAAGCCAGTTAAAGTTAACCTTCAGGAAAGAAAAAAAGTTGGTAGTTTATTCTTTGCACTTAAAAATTTTGGCTCACTTGGTTTTGTGTTTTCTTTGTGTGTCTGTGTGTGAAAGGGAGAGAAGCATTATGAATGTTATGGTTCCTTACCTCCATGATCCATTCCAAAAATAATTTTATTAATCCTAAGAATAAGAATGTAACTATGGAAATAAAATGACTTTTCAATCCTGTGTTGACTATGTGCCTAAAATGTTGACTTACTAAACCCTGGTACTTCCAAATTAAATTTTATGGTATGTGGATGATTTATTGTAATCTCCTACAAGGAAATTCATCTTAAAAACTTTTTCAAAATCATCCTAAGTTCGGGAGAAGGGAGCATTTCTAATTCAAAGCAGGAGTCAGGCCAAGATCACATGTCTCCCTAGAGTAAAGAAGGGAGGTTTTACTCATTGCATATGTTTTTAAAATATAGATACAGCTGGACTTTTAGCATTTTACTTCTGGTTTTAATGATGGAATTCCCAAAGGACTAAAATTGTTCCAAACGGTCTGAACTGTGTCTGAAGTTCAAGAACAGTATATGGTTGTTCTAAAGACTTTAATCCTGGTTGGAAACTTTGAATGTGAAAGCTGGCCTTCTACTCTTGCGTTTCTCAAACTTTCTGTTGACAAAATACCTCCTTGCCTCCTATTCCGCTCTTAACCAACTGCAGACTAACTTGTTCTTCTTTACTAAAACATTTTCTGTATAAAGGCACCAGTAAGTTCCTAAGACAGAAAATTGAGTGATTTTGGTTTTTTCCCATCTAGTCACCAGTCATTTTACTCAGTCTACTATGTGACTTGATGCTAGGGATATATTAGTAAACAAGGCAGACGTGTTCTTTTACATTGCGGAGCTTTCCATTTTCTGACACTGTTGACTTCCCTTCCTCAAATTTCATGAATTCATTAATCTCTGGTAATGAAACCACTGATAGTTCTTTCAATGCTGATTTCACCCCATAATTTTTCTTCTGGTCCTCTGTACTTTACAATTTACTTTCTGAATTATTTAATATGACCAAGACTTTCAGGTTATCACCTGCCTATACCCTAGCCTGAAGAAGTACTGAGGGAACCCAAGAACCCTTGCTGTCCAGGCATCTCCTCCAATCAGAAAACCACCAGCAGGAGCTTTCATCATCATAGTGGAGGAGGTAGTGACGTGTATTTTTCAAGGAGAAGATGGTTAGATCAAGCTACTTCTATGTACTTTTGCCAAAAGATTAGTGCTAATTCCTAAAATTTTCAAATTTATCTTTTAAAAAAGTTATACCTATATACTATATACATACAATTGTATATTTGCACACATGTACATGCACACACATACACACTCAAATAAACTTATAAGTTTCTGACTGGGCAGGTTGTCTGAGAACACCTGAGGCCATGAGGCCAGCTGCACCTTGATATTCAGATTGCAGATTGCCTGAGGCCAAGGCAGGAGCTGGGTGGGACGCATTACCACAGCAACCTCTCACTCTTCTTGTGAACCAGCTCTTCTGTGCCTGCTCTACACAACAGCATCACCCCTGTGGCCTGGGACTCCCTCCTAATCCCCACTGGGGCAGCTAAGAGTGCACACTTATAGGGTGCTCCAAGCTGTACTAACCCCAAAGACTCAAAACAGAGAACTTGGGAAATTTCTACAGCACCACCCTTGGCCTAGACTGGTTGGGCACTTCCTTGGAGCAGTACTTGCCAAGGAGAAACCCTACAGCCACCATTATATCTGGCTTTCTTCCACAGTTGCCAGAGGTTAACAGTATAGCCAACCATATCAGATATAATACCTCAGCTTTGGGGAAGGCCTGATTCCAATGCCAGCTAACCAAACTTTCCAAACCATCCAGTTACTCAGGACACCATGAGCCAGTGGAGGTACACAGTACAGGGCTGCCACAGCTGGCAACTGAGAAACTCACCATACCAAGGCTATATATATAACGAAAGGAACGCTACAGTGCATATGTCAGGCCTTCACCTACCTCAAATAAGAAGAAACTGTCTTCCCAAGTGAGAAGAAACCAGAAAGAATTCTGACAATATGAAAAAACAGAGTTCTTGGAGAACTCTCAAAAGGCCATACCAACTCTTCAGCAATTAACCCTAACCAAAATGAAATTGTTGAAATTCCAGATATAGAATTCAAAAGATTGATGATAATATTAGTCAATGAACTTCAGGAGAAAATTGAAAACCAACACAAAGGAAAAAAAAAGAAACCTCTTTAGGACGTGGATTAAACATTTTCCAACGATACAGATACCTTAAAAAAAAAAGCTGAAATTCTGGAAATGAAGGAAGCATTTATAGAAGTACAAAACGCAGTGGAAAATTTTAACAGTAGACTAGAACAAGCAGGAGAAAGGATCTCAGAACTTGAAGACAAGGCTCTTGAATTAACCCAATCAGACAATAACAAAGAAAAAAGAATCAAGAGAATGGCACAAAGTCTCCAAGGAATGTGGGATTATGTAAAATCTATAAACCTAAGAATCATAGGTGTTCCTGAGAAAGAAGAGAAAGCAGAGGTTTGTAAAGCTTATTTGAAGGAAAATATCCCTGGACTTGCAAGAGATCTTAGCATCCAGATACAAAAAGCCCAAAGAAACCCCAAAATATTCATTGAGGAAAGGTAGTCCTCAAGGCATATAATCATCCAGCTATGCAAAGTTAATATTAAGGAAATAATTTTAAGGGAAATGAGACAAAAGCATCACATAACTTACAAAGGTAAACCTATCAGACTAATAGCAGACTTTTTCAATCTCCTTAAACAGAATAAATGTCAGCCAAGGATTTTATATCCTGCAAAACTAAGTTTCATAAATGAAGGAGAAATGAAGTACTTTGCAGTTAAAACACTTATAATCATAGGTCTATTGCATTTTGCTTTTGTTTTTTTGGGATGTTTTAGGTATACATTTATGGGGTACAAGTGCAGTTTTGCTGTACTGAGCACTGTGGTGAAGTAAGGGCCTTCAGTGCATCCATCATTGAGTAATGCGCATTGTACCTACTAAGCAACTTTTCATCATCTATCTCCCTTTCCCCCATGTTTGTATTTAATAGCTTTATTGAGATATAATTGGCATATAATGAACTGGTCCCAACTACGAGGGGGTCTGAGGCTGGAGGATTACCTGAACCCAGGAGGTCAAGGCTGTGGTGAGCCATGATCATGCCACTGCACTCCAGCCTGGGCAACAGAGTGAGCTTCTGATCCCAAAAATTAATTAGTTAATCATAAATTTTAAGTTTATACAATTTCATAAGTTTTGACATATGCATGAACTTATGAAACCATCAACAAAATTAAGATAGTGAACATATCTATCACATCCAAAAGTTTCCCCCTGTCCTTTTATAATTTCTTCCTTCAGCACCTCCCTCCAGCTTTCACCTCAGCCTATTCCCAGGCAATCAATGAATTGCTTTTTGTCACTATAAAGTTGTATTTATTTTTCTATAATTTTATATGAATGGAAACATCCAGTATGTACTTTATTTTTTGGTCTGGTTTCTTTTATTAAGCATGATTATTTTGAGACTTATCTACATCATGCTGTATATAAATGGTGAATTCCTTTTTATTGCTCAGTATTATACCATAGTTTGTTTATACATTTACCTATTGATGGCCATTTGGGCTGTTTCCAGTTATTTTGTTATTATGAATAATGCAATTGTGAACATTTGTGTAAAAGTACAATGTGCATTCTTTTGGGTAAAATACCTAGGAGTGGAATGGTGAGATAATATACTGGGTGTATGTTAAACATTTTAAGAAACTGCCAAACAATACCATATGCCCTTCAGCAGAGTGTGAGAGTTTCCTTATTTTCATATTGTCTTCAATACTTGTTACGGTTAGTCTTTTTGATTTTTGCCATCCTAATAGGTATGTAGTGACATCTTATTATGGTCTTGAATTGCATTTCACTAATGAATAATGGTACTGAACATATTTTTATGTGTTATCTATATATCTTCTTTGGTGGACTATCTGTTCAAATCTGTTGCCCATTTTCAAAAATTACATTGTTTTCTTATTGGGTGCCAAGAGTTCTTCATTCTGAATATAAGACCTTTATCAGATAGATGATATACAAGTATTTTCTCCCACTTCAAGGCTTGTCTTTTATTCTTTTACCACTGATTTACAGAAGTGTCAAGTTTTGATGCATATAATTTATCAGCTTGTTTTTATGGATCATCCTTTTGGTGTCATATCTAAGAAGTTATTTGCAATCGAAGGCTGCAAGTTTTTCCCTATGCTTTCTTCTGGAAGAATTGTATTTTTCACTTTTATGTTAAGATCTGTGATCCTTTTTTTTCTTATGTATTTTTAAATTTTTTCTCTCTTTTTTTCTGTGATCCATTTTGAGTAAATTTTTGTATATGAAATGAGATACATATTTAATACATTTATTTTTGCATATTTCTATGCATTGTTTCAGCACCCTTTATTGAAAAGATTGTTCTTTCTCCATTGACTTGCCTTTGCATCTTTGTCAAAAATTAGCTGTCAACTTACATGCAGGTCTAATATTGTAGTCTCAATTCTATTCCCAAGATCAATTTGTCTGTCTTGGAGTTGCCAAACCAGGGCCCATGGGCCAAGTAAAGCTTGCAGCCTCTTTTTGTGTCATCTGTGAGTTACAAATGGTTCTTCTAAAGGATTGTAAAAAAATTAAAAGGAAATATGACAGAGCACATAAGTGCCCTACAAAAACTTTTAAAATGTTTGCTATCTGGACCTTCTCAGGGGAAGCATTTTTCTAAGCTTGGCCTATGTTGATACTAATACCACATGTCTTGATTACTGTAGCTTTGTAATATATTGAAATCAGGTAATGTTAGTCTTCTAATGTTGTTATTATTTTTCAAAGTTGTTTTGGCTATTCTTGGTCCATTTGTATTTCCGTATGAATTTTAAAGTCACTTCATAATTTTGTTCCAAAAAGTTTGCCTGGATTTTTATTTAAATTGTATTTATTGAATTTATAGATCAAATTGGGAAAAACTGATATTGTAATAATATTGTCTTTTAACTCATTAACATGGTGTGTTTCTTTAGTTTTTTAAAAACTTTTTCTCAGAAATGTTTTGTAGTTTTCAGTGTACACATCTTTCACATCCTTTGGGTTATCCCTATGTATTTTTTATGCCACTGTAAATGGTATTCTTTTGTAAATATTGGTTTCTAATTATTCCCTGCTAGTATAAAAATATATAATTAATTTTGGTATCTTTATCATGTATCCTATAATTTTAAAGTAAACTTACTTTAGTGTTATTGACTCTTTTGTGAATTCATTTGTATTGTATATAATGTTAGTGATGAATAAATACAATTTTACTTCTTTTTTGATATGGATACCATTTGTTTTTTACTTGTATTATTGCACTGGCTAGAATCTCCAGTACAGTGTTTAATAGAAGTGGTAAGGGTGGGCATCATTTTTATTTTTAACTGATATTAGTGGGAAGGCATTTGGTTATCCATGATTATTTGTGTGTTAACTGTAGGCTTTCTGTCGGTACCCTTTATCAGTTTGAAAAATTTATGTTCTATATATTGTTTGCTGGAGGATTTTATTAGGAATAGATGTTGGATTTTGGTCAAGTGCTATTTCTGAATCTATTGAGATAATCATTTTTTTCTTTTTTAGTTTGTTAATATGATTAGCTTTAAATTTACCATAAATCACCAGGCACTGTGGCTACACCTGTAATCCCAGCACTTTGGGAGACTGAGAGGGGAGGATTGCTTGAGACCAGGAGTTCAAGACCAGCCTGGGCAACGTAGTGAGACCTGTCTCACAAAATATAAAAAACTAGCCAGGCGTGGTGGCATACCTTCTAGTACTATCTACGGCTGAGGCAAGAGAATTGCCTGAGTCCAGGAGGTCAAGGCTGTGGTGAGCTGCGATTGGGCCACTGTACTCCAGCCTGGACAACAGAGTGAGTTCTTCGCTCAAAAATTAATTATTAATTCACCGTAAATTTTAAGAAAAAAATTTAATCACTGATTGGCTTTCAGATGCTAAACTAACCTCTGATTCTTGGGATAAGCACCAGTCCTTCATGGTATATTATGTGTGTGTATATATATGTACATATATAACTTATCACATACATACATATGTGTATATACATACACGCACACACACACAGTGTTTCTTATGGTGGAAAAAAAAAGACAGTCTCTTATGGTTGAAGCTTAGGGCACCTTTTGCATTTAACCTATTTGTGTTGTTAACTTTACAATACTTTTCTTATAAAGAAAATATCTTTGTGTATAGGCCTTTTTATTTTATTTATTTTTATTGAGTCTAACAATCTTTGCCTTTTTAGTTGTGGATATTTAGACTGTCTATTTTGTTGATATGGTTGGGTTTAAATACTTTATTCTCTTTATTTTGTTATGTTTTGTATATTGTTTTACTTATGTAAAAAGTAAAATGTAATACATTTTCATATAATACTACTTATGTAATAAACTGCATACTATGTTGTTATTGATTTTTAATTGGCTATTCTTTTAAAGAGACTTAATATGGGAAAATACTCTTATACTAGCTGTATTACAATTTCTGGTGCTCTTCTTTCTTCTGTACATAAATGTATTTTTATGTGTTATTATTTGCCTTCTACCTAAAGGATATCTTTGAACATTTTCTGAATGACTACTGGTGATTAATTCTTTTTTTTTTTTGAGTTGGAGTTTCACTCTGTCGCCCAGACTGGAGTGCAGTGGCCGCTCCTGGCCACCACAGCCTCAACCTGCTGGGCTCCGGCGATCCTTC
>CAUYQG010161610.1:0-14099 GCA_963574415.1 Tarsius wallacei | reverse complement strand
ATTTTTTTAAAGAACAAATGGTTTCCAGGAAATGCAAAGTGTAGGATTGTAAACTGTTAACTTCAAAAGAGGGGTTTTGGATAAGTCTGTGAATTAGTTACTCTTTTGCATTTCCATGAAATGGCCAGTCTCTGGCCATTACCACCCCCTGCTCCCTGCTGGCTACTCTTTCTAGGACCTCCCTACTGGTTCCTCCTCATCCCCCAACTACCCCTGGGGCTCACTCTCTGGACCTCTTCCTCTGCATTATCTGTACCCACTCCCCAGTCTCTGGCCATTTGGCTTTTTTTAAACAAAATCGGCCTGGCGCCTGGCAGGTCTTTAAAGCTTGCCACTTGACTTTCAAAAGGAAATACCTTTAACTGCTACCATTGCCCGTTTTCTGCCACAGGGTTAGTGGGAGAGAGACAATTTGTCATTCCAGGTGATTGCCATGGGGCCAACTGCGTTTATTCACTTAATCATACAAGAAATATATTTGAGCATTTGCCCCATTCTGCTGTAATACAACTTGATTTCCACAGATACTTCTAGCCACATCATAAGATAAAGCAGTTTCTGCTTCCTCTCCTGTTAACGTGTGTGACATCTTTAGCAAAACTCATAGGCAGAGTTGACAGATTTCAATCAAGAGGATACATGAGATAGAAACAGTCATTTCTAAAGAATGCTTGCAATTGGAGTTTCTGACTCGGGTGGAAATGGGGCAAAGAAGGACAAGCTAATGAGAAACTTTAACTTGGAAAATATCAAGCTGATAATACATCTTCAAGCCAGCCTTCCCATGGCAACTTTTCGTTTGAGCACAGGCATGAAATATTTAGAATCGCTAGAACTCCACTAGGAAGGCTTTTATCCCTGCAAAAAGAGTTTGTAGCCAGAAGCTGCCTGCTGGCACTGCATGCAGGAACACACCATTTGTTCAATGCTTGAGTTTACTCTTTGACTGACTGACACACTCCAACCCACCTCCAAAGGCTCCTTTGCCTTGATGACTGACACCTCCCAGGAAACGGGGGTTGTAATTTCCTCTTATTTAGGAGCTGGAGGCTGGTAGAGGATATTTGCTTTCGAGTGCCAGAGACCTTCCACCAGGCAAGCATCACAGGCTCCATGGGAGGGGCATTTCGACACAGCGGGAGAGACAAAAGCAGCAGAAATGAAGAAACTTGCCAGGCTGATGAGTTTCTGTCCAGTCTCCCTGTGTTGTCATTTCATTTTGCCCAGTTACAGGAACTTGTTTAAAATCTGTCACAACAGATTTCATGACACATTTACTTTTAAAAATATCCCCAGTATCTTCTTGTCCCACCTACATCCCCCTCAGAGAATATCAAAAACAGGGAATCAGCACTGACAAGAAAACCAGGCACTCTTCGTTCAAGGGACGTGGAGGGGGCACAGGGGCATGTGGAGTGTGTGACATAATTTGAAATGGTCTGAGTTAAAAGAGGTTGTCAACTTAGATGGCGTTCTCAGATAAATCAAAGATGTCCCTAAGAGGCAGGAAAATTGAGGATTTTGTTTAATGAGAGCATTGAGTCTCATAGAGCAAAGCCACATATATGTAAACTAGTTTGACCTAGTCATGGCTAGGAGGAACAATATTATAGATCAATGATTCCCAATCTTTTATAAGAACAGTTGTTATTAGTATTAATATTTTTTAAGATTAGTATGAGCTATATATATTTTGAAACTATTTAGTAACACAATTCCATTCAAAACACACCATTTTCACTGCATGCTGTCACTCATAGGTAGGCACTAAACATTGGGACACACACAGGCACAAGGACAGGACCAACAGACACCAGGCACTGCTAAAAGAGGGAGGGAAGGAAGGGAGATAAGGGATACAAAACCACCCATTGGGTACCTTGCCCACTACTAAGGGGGCAGAGGGCCCATCAGAAGCCCAAACCTTGCCTTCACACAATATGCTTAAGTAACAAATCCTCACATTTATCCCATGATTCTAAAATTTATATATATATGTATGTATGTATGTATATATATATGTATATATGTATGTATGTGTGTGTGTGTGTATATATATATATGTATATATATATATGATATTTTTGTATACCAGTGCCATATTATCTTGGGGTAAATATATGGCATACATTAGGCACTCTGAAACATTGAGGATGGGTTACAGGTACCTTTTACTATTTCAGTAGGATCTTAGGGGCCTGAAAAAGTCAGGTAAAGATCAATCAATCTAGAAGAGTCCAAGGCAATGTTTCTAACCTCACTCCCCTAGACAGAGAAACTGCAAATGTCCAACCAGTTACAAAGCCCATTTGCTGAACCCTCTTCAGTAGCCTGATAATATAAAAATATCAAAATTTCTTCCAATAACATACAAAAGCTAGAAATAAGGAGAAACAGAATACCTATGTTTCAGAAAACTCCAGCAGTAGAGTTGCTAAAACACGCGCTCTACAGCCAGTTGGCCTGTATTTGAACTTTAGCTGTGCTGTTTACTAATTGTTCAGCCTTGAGCAATTTATTCAACCTTAGTTCCTCATTTGTAAAATGGGGATCCTAATAAATACCTGCATCCGATAGTTTGGGAAAACTTTGAAATGTCATAAAGAATACATACATGTATGCACATAGAACAGGGGAACATCATAAGAAATTGATAAATTCTAAATATCTATGAGCAGTCGCTTTGTAAAGTGTCATCCTATATTCCATATGGAAACTGACTTTTTTTGAAGTCCTGACTAATAAAATTGTAAAAACCAATAAAGCACTGTTCTAGCAAGAAGCACAGCTGAGATTCAAATCTAGGCAGTCTAGCTATAGAATTACATGCAGAAAGCATAAAATTTTCACATCTGATTTCATTTGCATTAACCTCCCGTATAACAGTGCTCTAAAGTATTATCTCTACAGTAAGGAAACTGAGGCCCCGAAGAATAAGTAACTAAGTTAAGGTCACCAAGCAACGTCGAAAATGGAGCAAGTCTTGCAAGTTTTTTCTAGCCACGTTCTCTTTCACACTGTCTTCCTTCTTAAGCCAGGTTTACTTCGTTCAAAAAACTGTCACCCTCACTTCTTCAATCATGTTTCTCTCTTTTTCCTTACCACTCTACCCATCAAGAAATCTCAGTCACCATGATTTTCACCCTTTCTAAAGGCTTTCCCACTATTACTATTTGTCATTAACCTCCCACTTTTTTAGTGTTTAACAGCACTCACTGTGTGGAGCCCTGCTACTCACAGTGTTGCCAATAGACCAAGCAGTACCAGCAGCACCTGGGCGCTTGTTAGAGAAAGCAGAAAGCAGAATGTCAGACTCCTCCCCAGACCTACTGACTAGAATCTACATTTTAACTAGAATTCCAGGTGATTCACAGGCATTTCAAGGTTTGAAGAGGGTTTTTCAGAAGAAGCATAGTTGACACTTTGTGCCGGATGTTTCTTCATATTAGGGGGCTGTCCTGTGCACTGTAAGATGTTTAGCAGTATACTTCACTTCTTTCTATTCACCAGATGCCAACAGCATACTGTCCCACCTCATCTCACTCATGCCGTTGTGACAATAAAAAATGTCTCCTGACATTGCCAAGTATTACCTACAGAGGATGCAAAATCAACCCCAGTTGAAAACTCTTGATCCATGTAGAACAATTTTGCCCTCAATCATATCTTGTCAATATTCTTCACTGTAGTTTTAGAGTAGAACATTTACATCTTCAACTGTTTGGATTATAAAGTATTCAATATAAATGCTAAATCTCTTTCCTCTGTATCTACAGTGTCAGAAAGCATGGCCATTAACCATAGCAAGGGTCACCCTTATAAGGGCCTCTCCCCTGTTCCAAGCTTCCTTGCTCTTTGAGATCACTTCCCAAATAAAATGCCAGCATAAAAGCCTTCATTTCAGACTCTGCTTTTGAGGGAACCCAAGCTAAGTTGCTCTTATAAAACCTAGAAGTAGGTACTTTATACAACAAATATGTATCAACTGAGTGATGAAAAAGATCATTACTTCTAAAGAATCCATATTTTAGACACGTTTTTCTCTCCATTAACTATGAAAATAACTAGCATGTGAATTGCTCAATAAAAAATTAACTAAATTAAATAAAATCCTTTAATTGTTATCTCCTTCTGCTTAAATAATACCTTTGTCACCAGTGCTGCTTCAATTTTATAAGCCAATAGCTAAGACAGAACAGTGTTTGAAGTTCTTTCTTTGAAATAAAAAATAGTTAATTACTTCCTTGCCATTAGGTGAGACAGCATGCAAGGGCATAAGAAATGTCAAAGTTGGGCACTTGAAGGAAATTTTGCCTAGATTTCCCAAGCTGTGATTTTCACCACCTTTTCCCTTAAAGGGAAAAGATTGTAGGACTAATTTCTGAATCAATTTTCCTCTTGAATAAAGTCCCCAGGTCTGACAATACAACTGTTCTCTAGCGTTTCTAAAACCCATCCTGAGATTTGTCTTGCTGTGTTTGTCTGCCAAAATCACAACAGTTCCTCTATGTTAATTATCGGAAGCTAGCAAAGCCCATAATATTCTGGTTTCACAGTGTACATGCGGTTAATAGCAAAGCAGAACAGCATAGACAGGAAGTATACTTCGATGCCATTTTTAGTTTATAAAAAGATACATTGTAAAAAGATGTATAGAAATCATAGCTATAAACTTGTAACCTTATTAAGCAACAGAATTCTAACAAATATACTCTTTACATTTTGCTTATTATAACTCCTAAACGAGGAATTTTGTTAATTAATAGGGATAAACAAAAAAAGTTTCAAAATAATATTTCTGTTGTTAACATAGTTCATTTGGATTACTGTTCTTATGTTACAACAACTACATATTTGTTGGAGGAAAGGGTCCTAGGAGAGGTATTTACATAAGCTACCTCAGTTCTAGCCACTAATGTAACGTTGAAACAAGATGGTGAGGCAGTTGGCAAACACTGATTCTCTTTAAAAGTTGGGTCTCAGTCATTTCCCCCACCGCATTTTCTCCACAGAAGCATTCTGTCACAGCTGTCGAGGCTCTCCTACCTTAGCAAGTAACTGATCACAGTGATTTCTAAAAATTGACTTTAAACCCTATCCGTATCTCAGGAAAGGTTCTTGGGAGATGCAAGAGTCAACTGATGGATCACTTGAACTAAAGTGTGATGGCGTTCAATATCATTATTAACATCCCAAGGACAGGGAAGTAGCCTGGAAAGTGAGAAGGCAAAATGTTCCAGCAATTGAAGATTGGGTCCAGACTGAAAAGAGATGTGTGCCCTTAGAAAGAATGCAAATCTGGGTAACTAGACAAAATTACCCAATAGAAGAGCAGGCAGAAATAACTCTCAATAGAAAAAGTGGCTTATATCAGCAAACCATGTTTGTCCATAATCTGGTTACAGATTAGTGGGTATGTTTCACTCAATCCCTGGCTGAAATTTATAAATAATAAGACCCACATATAGAGTTTCTCATATAGATAAACTTATTCAACTCAAAAAACTGTCCTTTATTATGATATAATTGTATCTTTCTTATGTTTTTGGCCAGTTATATTAGGATAAATAATGCTGTAGTATTCTCTTTTCTCTGCTGTAACTAACCCAGAATTTCTGTGTCTTTAGATGATAAAGCCTTATTCTGCTTTCTCATCACAGTTCTTATAGTCATTTGGGGAAAGAAAAAAGGGTTGATGACTGGTGCTAGTCCCGAAATTTCTTTTTAAATTTTACTGCCATGTGAAGTCTCAAAACGTGGGAAGGATACTTAAAAAAAAAAACAAAAACAAAAAAAAAAAACTTTATATATTTGAAGTTGTTCAAGCTACGACTTTAATTCTATTCTTAAATTCCAAGGGACCCTATGCATTCACACAATATCCTTCAGCTCTTTCCTGGTCAGGAGACAGGAAAGACTGTAAAATTGTGGCAAGAGCCAATTCATTGCTTTATACGTTTCTACCCCAACTCTCTATTATTTGTACATGCTATGAACTTCCTGGATCAGGAAATAAGCATCCTGGTGGAGAATTCGATGAAGATGTGAACTCATTAAGTAACAGAGGTCTGAAGAGCAAATAAAAAAGGCAAGAATAATGAGGAAGCAGGAGGAAGAAAAAGAACATATGAGAATGGTACCACTTAAATCAATAGGTTCTCCGCATAAGCACTTCTCCTTTCGAGTCTAACTAACACATCCAAAATAGATGCAGGTTAAATGGGAAAGCTTTTCCACAGTGTGCCTACTTTGCTTTCATGGAAGTGGCAGCCTAAATTAAAGCCTATTGTAGTAAGGAGGTCTGGCTCAAAGTTCTAGTACCAAAGTGTAAAAGTTTGTTCATTAGCGGTAAGCATTTCTCTCCTTTGACTTTTTAATCTACAAACTGATTCTATTTTTAATAGAAAAGATATTATTTCTCTCCTTTACATTTTTTTTTGGTATTATCACTGAAGGTTAGATTTTTGTATGCTCATGACAAGACACATTATTGAAGCATCAAATATAGACCAAGCAATGGGTGAGGGAAGTTTGAAAGATATTATCTTCAGTGTAAAGATAAGGAAAGAAAACCTTAGAAATGTTATTTAAATGGAAACTGTGTGCATAACAGAGCAAGGACTTAATTAAATGAGAAAATTCATGGAAGTGTTAAATTTGGATCACTTAGATAAAATCGGCCTTGGAACCAACTCATTCTATATGGAACACTGGGAGCTGAGAGACTTATTTGTTCAGGGCACTTTTAGTTTCACAGCAAAACTGAATGGAAAATATAGAGAGTTCCTATATATCTCCTGTCCCCCCACACACTCACAGCCTCTCCCACTATCAGTGTCCCATACCAGAGTGGTACATTTGCTACAATCAATGAACCTATGTAGATACATCATTGTCACCCAAAGCCCACAGCTTACATTAAAGTTCACTCATGGTGTTGGACATTCTATGGGTGTTGATTAATGAATAAGAGCACCTATCTATCATTATAGTATCATACTGAACAGTTTTACTGTCCTAAAAATTCTCTGGGCTCTGCCTATATTTCCCTCCTTCCCTCCCCAGTAACCCCTGGCAACAACTGATATTTTTACTGTCTCCATAGTTTTGTCTTTTATAGAATGTCATATAGTTGGAATCATATGATATGGAGCTTTTCCAGACCAGTTTCTTTCACTAAGCAGCATGCACTTAAGGTTTCTCCATATCTTTTCATAGCCTAATAGCTCATTTCACTTTAGTACTGAATAATATTTCATCATCTTAATATGTTACAGTTTATCCATTAATCTCCTGAAGAGCATCTTGGTTGATTCCAAGTTTTGGCAATTATTCATAAACCAGCCATAAGCATCCATGTGCAGATTTTTTATGTAAACATACTTCAACCCATTTGAGTAAATACCAAAAAAGTACAATTGCTGAATCATATGGCAAGAGAATGTTTAGCTTGTAAGAAACTGCCAAATTATCTTCCAAAGTGGCTATACCATTTTATATTCCCACCAGCAATGAATGAGGGTTTCTGTTTCTCCTTACCCTTGCCAGGTGGTGTTATCAGTGTTTTGAATTTTCACCATTATAACAGTCATGTAGTGGTATCTCATTGCTCTTTTCATTTGTAGTTCTCCAACAACATATAACTTTGGGCATTTTTCTTATCATCTGTATATCTTCTTTGTTGAGGTATCTTTTCAGATCTCTTGCCCATTTTCAAATAAGTTTATCATTTTCTTTTTTCTTTTATTTATTTTTATTTATTTTTATTTTGTAATTTTTTTTGAGTCAGAGTCTCACTCTGCCGCCCAGGCTGGAATGCAGTGACATGTTCATGGGCACCGCAGCCTCGACCTGCTGGGCTCAGGCGATCCTTCCGCCTCAACCTTCCAAGTAGCTGGAACCACAGGCATGCACCACCATGCCTGACTAACTTTTATGATTTATTGTAGAGATAAGGTCTCACCAAGTTGCACAGGCTGGTTTCAAACCCTGAGCTCAGGCAATCCTCTTGCATCAGTCTCCCAAAGTGCTGGGACTGCAGGAATGAGCCATCCTGCCTGGCTAGGTCTGTCATTTTCTTATTGTTGGGTTTTAAGAGGTATTTTGTGTGTGTGTAATTCTGGAAAAAAGTCCTTCATTAGACACAACTTGCAAATATTTTCTCCCAGTCTGTTGTTCATCTCATTCTCTTAACATCGTCTTTCACAAAGCAGAAGTTTTTAATTTTAATAAAGTTTAACTTATTATTTATCTTGTGGATCATGCCTTTGATGTTATAACTAAAAAGTCATCACCAAACTCAAGGTCATCTAGACTTTTTCCTTATTTTCTACGGCTTTTATAGTTTTGCATTTACATCTTTTATGCACTTTAATTTTTTGTGAAGAAAGTAAGGTCTGTGTCCAGTTTATATTTTTAAATGTGGCTATAACTCAGGAGTAGCTGAATTGAAGCAACGCATAGGACAAGGCATGGTTGCTGGGGTGATTTGGATCTTTCCTCCCCTCTGCGGCCATACCACCTCCCCAGCATTCTGATGCATTTACCAACTCAGAAGCTCTAATCCACATTTTTAAACTCTTTTTAAATTGTTCATCTTTCCTTCTCTTACCCTAATAGCATGTGGGTTTCAAGAGGAAACCTGTTTTGTTCAATGTTGTGCCTCCAGTGCCTGATACATATTTTTTAAACTAATAAATATTAGTAGAACTAATCTTTAACTTTAAAAATCCAGCAAATAGAAAGTCTGAGTTCAGAGTAGCAATGTCAAACATATAACTATTTTCTAGACCATGGTCAGGTCAGCTATGACTGAAGAAAAAAGGATAGCATATAGAAATAAACTAAAATATTAGTTTAATACTACACATAAATTCTCGTGTTTTGGGGGTTCTTTCTCATAAGCATTTTACACAAAGTGGAAGGGAGGAAAACTGGCATGTTACTGTATGTTCTTAGAAACATATATGTGATATGAATAGGTGACACGTAGATCATTACATGAAAATGCCTATACATGTGCTTATACAAACAGGACGGTTCATTTTCCACCACATAAAACTTTTTGGGCATTAGGGTAGTATGGCAATGACTAACTTCAACAATGGGTATCACTTCTGGATCCCTGAAGTCCTCAAGGTTTTTGTTTCTGACGGTGACTCAGTGTGGACAGAGCAGACTTTGGAATAGAAAAACAAACCTAGTTTTGATCCTGATCCATCATTTTACTTGTGTGCCATCAGGCAAGTCGCAGAATCTCTCTCAATATCTGTTTTGTCACCCATAAAACACCCTGCTTTCTGGGTTTTACCAGAATTAAATGAGATAATGTATGTCAAGTTTTGTCATGTGCTCAATAAGCAGTAACCACTACCATTAACAGCCTTATTTTGGAACTACAAATGGTGGGACTATAATGAAGAGGAGAGACAGCTGTGTTCAAGACTCGTTACTTGTGAAATTACAGGATCCTGGGCAACAGAGACGTACAAATGATGTAAGCCTTGTCATTCAGACAATCCAAGTATCCCTCCCAGAAAGTAGAATGTATACTGAGTAGGCCTGAGTCGTCCTTAAAAATGTCAAAGTGAAAACTGATTTTAAATGGGAAACTGGGTTATCCCTCTCCCACACACATACAGTCTCAAGTTTATTCTTCTAATAATAGCTTGAGCACACTGATTGCAAATCAAAGCTGCTATTAGAAAATTCTAGCTTCTCCCTGAAGCTCTGCTTAGCTGCATTAAGGGTCACACATATATTTTTGTGCTTACACTATAATCTAGCAGTTCACTGACATTTACAGTCTGAACTTTCTCATTTCTTCTTGGTTTTCAGGGGAGTAATATGCAGGAACATGCTGCTTGATTTAAAATTTTGGCAGTGAGGTGATACATACTGATCTTTCTCTTTTCCTTAAATTTTTCCCTATTTAGTTTATGCACAGTCCTGTGGGAGTTCAGTGAATAAATGATCTAAATTATTTCCTCCTTTTCACCCATCTAAAAAATTCTCTGGTGCTGAGGTGCTTAGGAGGGACCATTAACTCTTTCAGGCCACCGGTGGATACTCTGGGGTTTTAAGATGTTAAATACAAGAAGAAAAAAAGTTGTTGAATAACTTTTTGCTTACTTTGTTTTAAATAAAAATATCTTTTAAAAGTCCAGAAAAGTCAAATCTCCAGATATAGAAAGGAAATTTGTGGTTACCTGGGCTCAGAGCAGATATGCAGATTAATTGTAAGTGTACATAATGAAAATGTTCTGAAACTGGAATGTAGTGATGGTTGCACAACTTGATGAACTTACTAAAAATCATCAAGTTGTACATTTTAAATGAGTGAATTTATAATACGTAAATTATATCTCAATAAAGCTTTTTTTTTAAAAGCCTGCATGTGCAGCAGAATTTGGGTTATTTTTCTTTGAGATGAGCTTTTCTTAGGTGTTAATGCTGCTAAAGCCTGGAACAGTTCAAAACAGAGGAAAACAGGGCCTCTGGGCCTGTGTCTTGCTCAGAGTCATAAACAAACATATTGCTTCCATATCAAAAGCCAGGATTCTTGAAATTTCACATGAGGTCAGATCACAGTTTAGATTGAGTGCAGCTGCAATGCACCAATGGTTTTCTGGCAGCAAAAAGAGCTGGTCTCCCCAAGTGTCTAGCTTAATAATAAAAAGTGACTTGGACACTGAGCATTAAAATTTCCTCATAACCTGAAAATCTTGTCATTGTGAGATTTTAAATCCTAAATTGGGACATTGTAGCAAAGTAATTTAGAAATCAATCAGCATTATGAGTAGAAAATGAAAAACAGGGATCAATGTGTCCTCTAGATATTTAAAATAAAATAATACTTTTTAAAAGCTCTATACTTCAGTCACTGGTAAATATATATTTCATATGAGAAAATAGATACAACTCATTCAACACTTGAGATGAGAGTTGAAAATTCCTAGCAAGGCTTGAAGTGTTGTTGTGTTTTTTTAAAAATATTTATAACATTTATAATTATTTTAACTTGCCATATCTTAAAATACTTTGACTATTTATATTATTAAGTAGCCATCTATAGAAATCTATCTAAATGAATTTGAATGAACTGTAATTTGGTCTCAATAGCATTTTCACTAAGCATTTATTTATGAGCTCAAATTACAAGGGTAGTACTTCAAAATTCCCAGGGTTCAAATGATTTGTATAGCAACACCAACTAAGCATCATAAAATGATTACTATTCAAAAGCATATAGGCAAACAATTTTTTAAATCGTATCCACTCCAAACACAAATAATTATATACTCAACAAAATAATAAAACCTATCAAAATTCTCAAACATCCACAACCATTTTACTTCATGACTACAGTAGATGGCAGATTTAGTGTTTTGTGCCTTTAGAGGCATCAAGACTTAAATCTCAGGCTTAGTTAATTCCCCAAAAGGGGAATATACGGCAGGAATTTCTGACAGGAAGTGAATCTTCCTGTATAACTATAGAAACAACAGCCACTAGGCAACCTACCCAGGTATTGACACACTAGTGCAAGAACTATTTGTTGAGCATCTACTGAGTCCCAGGCACTGTACTAAATATGGTTATACCACAATCACGCTCCTCATGAAGCTTACACTGCAGTGGAGGGAGCCCATGAATAAACAAAAATAATCACAAGCTGTGAAAATGTGTAAAGGAAACAAATCATAAACTGAGAATCATGAAGGCAGGTGGTGATAGTAATGGCAATAGAAACTAATTCTAAACCGGGCTCGGTGGCTCAGCCTGTAATCCCGTGCTTTGGGAGGCTGAGGTGAGTGGATTGCCTGAGTCCACGGGTTCGAGACCCTCCTGGGCAGCTTGGCAAGACCTCATCTCTACAATAAATCAAAAATCAGCCGGGCGTGGTAGCGTGTGCCTGTAGTTCCAGCCCCTTGAAAGGCTGAGGCGGAAGGATCGCTGGAGTCCAGCAGGTCGAGGCTGCGGTGGCCGGGAGCAGCCACTGCACTCCAGTCTGGGTGACAGAGTGAGACTCCAACTCAAAAAAAAAAAAAAGAAGCTAATTCTACATAGTACAAATAGAGGTGCCATTAGAATAGTAGAAGTTAGGGTGTGTCTGTGTCCAGGCAGAAAAGGCCTGAGACAGGAGGTAGCTTAGCCTGCTCAAAGAACTTAAACGACAACTTTGCTAGAGAAATTGGTGAGGGGATAAGTGAGACCATGTAGGCTAAAAAGATGCAGGGAGACCTTGAACAACTTTATGAGGAGTCTGGATTGTAGTCTAAGTCAAGGATTCACACAATATGATTCATATTTTAGAACATCTTTCTTCTGCCTTGAGAATAAACCAGTTTGAAGGCTAAGACAAACTAAAGTGGAAATACACACACACATATATATATATGAGAGAGAACATATAAATAGCTATATATTTGGAGTTAGAATTGGCAATATTTATAGATACATTGGATACTGTGAATAAAAAGAGGAAAGAGTACTCTATCCAGATCACCTTGGATTCTTTGTAACCATTTTGTATGCACCTCTGCCTCCTCTTTGGTGAATTTCTGCTTCCATTAACTAATATCTGTTATTTCTTTGAAAGGCTGCCCTTGAACTACTGGAGCCACTTGGTTCACAGGCAGAGAAAACTCAGAGCCAGGGAATGTGCATGCCCTTGGTACAGTGTGTAAGCAGTAATTAGTAAGCATAAGGAATATGAAAGATCCAACTTCCTATCTAGGATCAAAACAACCTGTAGACTTAAACAGTGTCTTGCATTTCCTTGAGATCAGGTGGAAACGACACATTCTATGTGTTTGAAGTAGTTTGAAATACAAACTACTAATGTCACCTGAGATCTCATTCTTGCTGGACATTTTATTCTACCTGTCCTGCTTCCCCAACTTCTCTACCAGTTTTCCAAGAGTCCTTCCTTAATAAATCACTTGTAAGGAATCCTGTCACTGGATCTGCTTCCAGAGAATCTAACCCTAAACAGAGTCAATTACTCATGACTTTATAACTTGAGTGATTCACAGATAAATATTGAGGTGATGAGAGAAAGGGTTGATAGCCAATAGTCGTATTTTAGATGATCGACCATTATAATGTAAAAATCTCTTGTTCCAATCTTCTTTTTCCCACCTTTTTATACCTTAAACTCCCTCTGTCTCTCTCTCACACACACACACCAATCCTATTTTTCTGATAAATTCTTAACCCTACATAAATCCTACTGTCTGCCTATTCTACAACAGCACTGCACAGTGATTATAACTGAAGAAAATCACATGGCCATGCTGATTGGTCTCACTTGGAGCTTATGACCATTTCTGTCAAGCAGTTCTTTCCCAAAGTCAAAAAATGTTAGCATGGTTCTAGTTCCATTATCCTAAGAAATTAGGTAAAATAAAATGTCCAGCAAGAATGAGATCTCAGGTGACCATTTCATACCTTCACTTCTCTTCTCACCAATCTCTAACACTTCCTTCCCCACCCATCATTTAATGTATTTGTTTCCACTCACTCCAAAGAGAAATTTCTCATGGCTCTATGCCAAGCCTATTGCACTGCTGTTCCTCTGCCTAAAACTCTTTACTACAACATCTGCCTGTTCACTGCCTCGTGTCCCTCATTCATGTCTCTAATGTCACCATATTTATGAGACCTCCTCTGATTACCCTTTATGTTAATTATCCCTTGTTATGTTTATTTTGAACCATAGCTCATCACCATTTGCCATATTATACATTTGTTTTATATGTGCTAATTTTCTTTCTACTTCTATGAGTTCCACAAGTTTCATTGTTTGTTTGTTTTTCCTGTTTTGTTTTCAACACCTAGAACAATACCTGACAAAGAATTTTCAGTACTGATTTACTGAATGAATGAGGATCAAAAAAGCTTTGAGACACTCAACTCTCCAACCAAAGGATCAGGCCAAATGTGCAATTACATTTTTTTTTTTTTTTGAGTTGGAGTCTCCCTCTGTCGCCCAGACTGGAGTGCAGTGGCCGCTCCCGGCCACCGCAGCCTCGACCTGCTGGGCTCCGGCGATCCTTCCGCCTCAGCCTTCCGAGTAGCCGAACTACAGGCGCACG
>CAUYQG010161609.1:0-12587 GCA_963574415.1 Tarsius wallacei | reverse complement strand
TTTTTAGAAGATTTTAACAGAATAAATGACAAAACTCAGGATTTCTTATGTTTGCTATAAAGCAATAAATGGGTAAGAAATATAAAGTGTCATATAGAGATATTAAATAACTGGATATAAGAAGCAAATAATTTCTGTTTCCCCTAAAAATCTTTTTTGTAGTAGAGTTTTTTTTGGCTTGATTTGTTTTTAAGGATAATTATATTTTGCATTAGATTAGTCTGACTGATAAACTGACAAAAAAGAACTCCTTTATTAGTGAATTCTACAATATTATAATTGAAAAAGTACAAGTGAATTCAGATCCATCCGGGTAAAAATAAACTACACAGAAGGTAAAACGACAACACTCAACCCCTGGAATGACATGCTGGAGATAATCAAGCATCAATTTTTTAAAAACACTATTTTTCAAAGACAAATGTTAAAACATACAAGAAACTGGTTTGTCCTTATTGTTTCTGTCCTTATTGTTTGTTTCCATTCTGCCGTTCCTTGTGTACCTGCTCCTGCTCTTCCTGGCGCTCTTCGTAGTGAGAAAAGTCGAAGACGGAGGTTGTGTGCTTGTAAGAAGCAAATATTTTCAGCACTTGTTTTGCTTTTTCTAAGGGCACCACTTGTGTGCCACGGGAGTCTGTGCCCGGTTTGTTGTCCTGATGTGCCAGAGCTGATCATGGGGCACAACCTTGATGAAAATCCACTTCTCGTGGAACTGTCGCTTCCCCTTGGCCTGAGACCAGACCCCGGCATTGGTGCCCTCGTCCACTGAGGACCTCATCTCGGCCACCCCACGGAAATGCCCGCTCGCGCTGACGCTGAAGAACAGGCAGATGGGCCCCTTGTTGCTCGTGGAGCTGAGGGCGCGGTCCAGGCGCTGGCGGCCCTGCTGCACCGCGTGGAGGAAGAGATGGAGAAAATGGGTGTTGCTCTGGGAGCAGCTATTGGTGATGAGCACGCGCCGGCTCTCCAGATTCCAGCCAAGGTCCTTAGCGTTGTAGCTGTGGGTAGCTTTCAGTTTTTCAAGAACAGGTGGGATGCTACACTCGGGGCGGGATTGGGTTGAGTATTTTCAGAAGAGCTCCCATCACTACCTGCGCCTCCGGGGCGTGTCTGTTGCCAGGGGCGACCCAGGGTGGCTCCTGAGGACTGTGCTACTGCGGTTGGGCCAGAGGGGGAGGCTGTGCCAAGGGAGACTGAGCTACCTCCTGGGGCGGCGGGACAGACTGGGGGGTGGGGGAGTCAGCGCCTGCTGGGGTCCAGGGCTTTCCGCAGTGGTCACTTGCTATCTCAGCTGCCAATGTCCATGTTATGCTTTATAGGCGGAAGGGGCCTCCCTCCCTCCGGGCAGTCCCACTCTTTGTTCTCATTTTAGGCTGTGGTTTTTCAGGCATGCTGACAATGGCAGCTCATGAAGCTCTCATGAAACTGGCATGTTGTTCACATTTGTCCCACCATTGCTGTGTTGCCGGAAAGGATGGCAGTCTCAGGTCGACCACACTCTGCTCTTGGCTGTTCATCCTGGGGCCTTGCTGAGGGTCACTGGGAAGGCCTGTCTGCCCATCTGACCTTGCTGCCCAGGGAGCTGAGCCGATAGGTGTAGCTGCTGTCCCCGAGACCCATTTGTCCCACATGCTGGCAACACAGTGTTTTTAGGGAAAAAAGTTAAACCTGTGCTGATACATATTGAACCCCAGACCCCCCGGTGGCACCCAAACAGTATCGTGCATAAAGTTTAGCCTTGATCTCCATTGCTGAGCTGTCTGAAGGTGGTGAGACATGGAGTTGGAGGTCCCCTGCGGCGGACCACTGAGCCTCATTGAGGGAATAAGGAAATCCAAAGGACAGCAGGCAATAGCTGGGCACGTAGGAGTCACTCATTGAAGGGTGACTGTTTACACTGTTATGATTGCTCAGAATGTCAGGGCTCAAAGTCACTGCCATAAACTGTATTCCAATGCAAATAACTATTTTGTACTTTATTATTTTGTCCTTTTGTTCTCTGCGGGTCCACACTGGTGGCTGACATGCTTCATGAACAGCCCTGTTTAGGGCAGGGTGGTGACCTCCAGCTTGGGCCTCTTGGGTAGGCCAGACCCCTCACCTGCTTGTTTAGCCTTGACCCCACAGCCAACTCCCTGGGTGCTAGTGGGGACAAGGCTATATAACTTTTAAGGTGGCCTATTTAAATTTTTTGCCTATTTAAATATATTTAACTTAATTATCTTAGTATGGAGTTGAAGGAGTTCTTTGTATATCAGCAATATGTAATTTGTTTCAAGTTTAAATGTACTTTTTTTTTGTTCAATTAGGGTAGACAAGTTCTTCATTTAACTTAACAGTTCCTATACTTTTTGCTTATATCTAGCTCAAGCACAGTAGTTAGCCATCTGGAAAATCTGTCATAAGGCCGGAAATTGCTGCAAACTGCTTTTTGATAATTGACTACTACTTTTGCAAAATACTAAACCCTGAGATAAACATTAGATAGTAATGTTACCAAGAGAAATACAGCAGTTGATGAGTAGCTTACACAAGTCAACTCTCCAACATGGCTTGACTAATTAAAGCATGTCATACAGCAAATAGAAAGAATTTGACTGATTATAAAAGCTAGGCAGCACATTCTGCAGTTAAATTGGGAAACAACATGATAATATTGAATTGCATGTCAAAATAAGTGAGCATAAACCTGAGGTGAGAATGATTTTTCTCAGTTTTCTGAGTGCAAACTGAGACATTGTAATGTCTCAGATTCTTATCACCAATGTCTAGATACAGTAGATTCTCAGTATTTGTAGTAATTATGTTTTGTAAAGTCACTGCAAGCAATGAATTAGTGCAAACACTGAATTAACTCTTGGAGGGAAATATATGAACCCTTGGGGGGATATATTAACTCTTGGGGGAATACACACACACACACACACACACACACACACACTCCTGGTAGATTCAAAATGTGTATACATATTTTGGGCACACACACACACACACACATACACACACACATTTACTTTTTCATCCTAAAACCTCATCCTGATAGATTCTGTTCTCTTTATTTTATAAAAGACAAAATGAGACTGAGAAGTATTAAGTGGCATATCTGAGTTCACTGCCCTAACAGGTGCCAAAGATGGGATTCAGATCACAGCCACTTGGCCCCAGAGTTAGATTTTCTTGTGTCACCCTTTCTACCCTCTGGCCATCTCTATATGAGAGCAGAAACAAGAAGACAGAGCATTGCTGATATAAGCTGGATGTTTGTCCCTTTCAAATGTCATGTTGAAATGTGATGCTCAATGTTGGAGGTAAGGCCTAGTGTGAAGTGTTTGGGTTATGGGGCTGATCCCTCATGAATATCTTGGTGCTGTGCTGGTGATAATAAGTTCTTACTCTTTTAGTTTGCAGGACAGCTGGTTGTTTAAAAGAATCTGGGACTTCTCTCACGCTTGTTTCTTTTAATTTCTTAAAATTTATTTTTAAGATGTGAGTACAATTCAGGGTTAGGTATACAAATGCTTATTATGCAGGTACCCTTGTTGATGAGGTGTGCCCCTCCTTCCCCAGGCAGATTCCTACTACCAATCCTGCTTCCCTGCCCCGCTCCTGGCAGTTTCCTGCTACTGCCAATCATTTTCTTACTGCATTATGATAATTGTTCAAGGTCCGCTTATGAGTGAGAACATGTAATACTCAGTTCTTTGTTTCTGTGAAAGATCACTCAGTATATGCTTGTTTCTGCTCTTGCCATGTGACATTCCATTTCCCCTTGCCTTCTGCAGTGAGTTAAAGCTTCCTGAAGCCTCACCAGAAGCTAAGCAGATGCCAGTGCTATGAAGAACTGTGAGCCAAATAAACTTTTTTTAAAAAAAATCAGCCTTAGGTGTTCCTCTGTTGCTATACAAAATAGACTAATACAGTTACTTCAACTGGAAACCAGTGCTTTGGCAACTCAAATTTTTGCTGCTCTGTGCATATCCACAAAATGTTGCAAAATCTCTGGGAATATTGATCGTGGGGTTACAAATAAATTTTAACAAGTAGGTGAATTCACAATTATCGAATCTATAAATAACAAGAATTGCTTTTATATATGAGAACACAAAAGCACACATTCATACACAAACAAATGCAGTTTCTGGAGGAGTAGAAAAGGGGGCAAGCAGGATGGCACCAGGCATCCTGCCTGCGCAGTGATGGGGTCATAGCTCATTGTATCTCGTCTTTCTGGTGCAAGTTACCCTACCATCCTAACCTCTCATGTAGCTAGGACTACTCTGCCCAGCTATTTTTTTATTTTAATTTTTTTTTATGGGTATAAGGTCTCACTCTATTGCCCAGACTGGTCTCAAACTCCTGGTCTCAAGCAATTCTCCTGCCTCTGCCTCCCAAAGTGCTGGGATTACAGGCATAAGCCTCTATACCCAGCCTAAGTATATTTTAAAATACATATTTTTTAGCAGATAAAATTACCTTTTTCACTCTGTGTCTAACTGGATACCAGTAAGATTCTTTGATTATTTCCAGGTTGCTGGTTTATATCATGGTTGTGTCTACAAGGCTAGTTCACTTTTTTTTTAATGGGACAAAATGAAGCAATCCATTGGCTAACAAAACTACAAAATCTGGGTCATGTAAACATCCAATCATTTATTCATCTATAATATAGCCTCACATCTCAAATTAAGTAAATGTTGGTAGACTTGGTCAGTCGTATTGATATAATCTGAATTACAAAGTATAGAAGAGGTTTATAAGCTATCATATCTTTGGTTTTCTCATTTCTTCATTATAGATCATCAAAGACCTGTATAAGATGATTCCAGCTACTTCCATAGCTCAATTTGAGAGATGAAGTAATGACACTTGGCAGAAACAATAAAGCTATACTAACTTCACACAACTGTTAACAATCAGAATATTATTCCAGACAACTTAGACCTAGGAAGAAATTGGAAGAACTCACAAATCACAATATTGGAGCAGTTGAAAAATTTTCAAGATGGAAAATAATGTAGGTATAAAATCTATTGTCTAAGGTTATTCCCCTCAACCTTAATACTTTTGTAAATGAAAATTATTTGAAGCAAGATTTTTTTAAAGTTTTGACTCTTTCTAGAATATGCTGGCTAATTTGTTTGAATATTTTCATGTTTAGATCACTACTTAATAGAGAAAAATTATCCCTAATTTTTCTTCTTGTTAATATAGTATTTGTATTTTGAATAGGAATTAATTTTATCTTCTAATAAACATATATTTAAAAATATATTTAGGCTGGGTGTAAAGGCTCATGCCTGTAATTCCAGCACTTTGGGAGGCAGAGGCAGGAGGATCTCTTGAGGCCAGGAGTTTGAAACCAGCCTGGGCAAGAAAGTGAGAACTTGTCTTCATGAAGAAAAATTAAAATAAAAAATATTAACTGGGCACAGTGGTGTGTGCCTGTAGTCCTAGCTACTTGGGAGACTGAGGTGGGAGAATAACTTGTACCCAGGAAGATAAGGCTGCAGTGAGCTATGATCCACCACTGTGCTCCAGCCTGGATGACAGAGAGAGTCTCTCTCTCTTTATTTCTCTCTCTCCATATATATATATATGCCTGTATTTATTTATATACATAACTATATGTATTTTCAATTTATGTTCTGTAATAAGCTTATGTGTTTTTGGATTTTAAATGTATTAAACATTTAATTTCTGGTAATTGAAATCTGTATAGTTTAAAGTAAGTTATTTTGTTGGCTTGTTGTTTTAAAAATAAAAGCATTACCATGTCAATGTATAAGTCACGGGGTATAGAAATGCCATGTTTTACCTGTAGATTGTCTGATAATTTAATTTGATTTAGTAAATATTTACTTAGTATTTTAAGACATTTGTAGGAATTAGAGATATAAATATTAATAATGTGTTATCACTGACTTCCAGATGTTTATAGTCTAGTAGGAACATTGTACAAACCATACTATACAATCGGCAAGTGCTCTATTAGTATCACAAGTATTTACATTTGTTATACATCTCCTGCTAGAGCAGCAGCTAAAAATATAAGTAAATTTTACAGAGGAGAACATTTAAAAATTCATGAGACACAGAATGGAAAGATATAAGGGGGAAAGGTGTTTTAGACAAAGGAATGACACAAAACGAGCATAGAGGCACAAAAAGGTGGTGTGCTTGGGATTATGACATTCTAATGTAGGGTATATGTTTTAGTAAGCTCAGGCTGCTATAATAAGAACAGCATACACTGGCTTAAACAATACTTTATTTCTCACAGTTCTGGAGGTTGGGAAGTCCAAGGTGAGATACTGGCTGATTGTGTGCCTGATAAGGGCCTGTTTTTTTTTGTTTTGTTTTGTTTTTTGAGTTGGTGTCTCACTCTGTTGCCCAGACTGGAGTGCAGTGGCCGCTCCCGGCCACTGCAGCCTCGACCTGCTGGACTCCGGCGATCCTTCCGCCTCAGCCTTCCGAGTAGCCGGAACTACAGGCGTGTGCTACCACGCCCGGCTAAGTTTTTTGATTTATTGTAGAGATGAGGTCTTGCCAAGTTGCCCAGGTGGGTCTCGAACCCACAGGCTCAGGCAATCCACTCACCTCAGCCTCCCAAGGCACGGGATTACAGGCTGAGCCACCGAGCCCGGCTAAGGGCCTGTTTTATGGCTTGTAGACAGTCACTATTCTTCACATGGCTGAGACAGACAGACACACACACACACACACACACGGCCGAGACAGACTGACAGACACACGCACATACACAGTGGTGCAGAGGAAGCTCTCTCACGTCTATTAAATAGGAACTAATTGTATGAGGTTTCTACTCATGACCTACTTATCTCTGAAATCATTTTCAAATACTATCATACTGGTGATTATATTTTCAGAATATGAAGTTTGAGGGAGATCCAAATATTCAGCCCATAGTAGTATAATATTTGGAGGGCATGAGTTATTGTTCGGACATGAACTGTGTCCCCCCTCCCTCAGGGAGCAGCCTCTGGCCAAGGCTGGTCTTTGAAGGTGTGCATATTCCCAAACACAGTCATGGGATGGAGGTGGCCAAGCAAACCTGAAAGCAATGTAGTCATCTCTCTTAATCAATGTAATGGTAAGCACCAAATAGGAATTTGACTAATTAGCTTGATTGCTTTGATTATAAAACTGCTTGCTATACTGCCCGAAGCACAGATTCTTCACAAATTGTCACCATTGGTGCCTCCTGTAAGTTTTAACAAAGTATCTTTTCTTTCTGTACCTCTGGGTGACTTCTTTGAAACAGGTAAAAATTACATGCAAGCTGTCTCAGATTTGGGGTTACTGCACTACAGGGAGAGGTTCGTGGAAAATTAAGTTGGTAAAATAAGTTGGGGTATGATTGAAGGTAGTTTTGACAGTCACATTAAAAAAGTATGGATCTAATATAAAGCAACATGAAGAGTTAAAAGGTCTTTAAATGACAGTGGACCAAGTCATATTTGTGTTTTAGGAAGACAGTTTGCTGATGGTGTACGGAATGAATTAGAAAGAAAAGTCTGGGCCAGGGAGACCAGTTAGGAGGCTATTCCACTGTTCTTAGTAGGGTAGAATGAAGGCCTGTGCCAGAGTTTTTGAAGAGGAAAGATAGAGGAGGGAATAGATTGGAGAGATAGTGTATAGGTAAAATTGGCTGGAGAATTTATCACACAGTAATGAGAGAGACTGAGGGGCCAGGTTATGTTTGAGAAAGCATCCTTGATTGACTGCAGAGAGGAAAAAGTCACTTTACTGAATAAGGGCAAGAAGATGCAGTAGTGTAGTCAATTTTTTTGAGTTGTTTGATTGTGAAAGGAGGAAAGAGGTTTTTTTTATTCCTTTTTTTTTAGAAAAACAAGTTATTTTTTGTTTTTAATGATTAAGGCAAAAAGCCCTTACAGAGAATGATTAGAAAATACAGAGGAGAGAGACATCATACATCTCTTTTTGTTTGCTACAGGTTAGTCAAGGCCACACAGAAAGAATGTTACAGTGTGTGAGCGACAGTCTAGATCATTTCTTGGTTTGTCCATTTGGCACACATATTTCTACTTTACTTTGTCTCGGTTACTTTGCTGTTGACTCTTATTTGTTATACTCTCCCACCTGGTTCTTCTACTTAGTTCTGGTCTACTTCACTTTCTTACATGTGACTTTTCTCCTTAAATGCCTATGATTGTAGCTAGCTGAAAGAGAAAAAGAAAAATTATTATGAGGATACAGGGATGTCTAATGGAACTCAAGAGCTGGCAGAGACTGAATCTGGGTACTAAAAAGAGGTTCCTCAGTTATTAGATCCTATATTATTCTCTCTTTGTCTTTGCAGAATGAATTCTTCTGTTTTGCTGTAAGAAGTATGGCATGTTGAAGATGCCAAGCCACACTACCCAAGTTTCACATGCATGTAATAGGTCTAGTTTCATCAACAAGACTAACTTTCTTCAGCACCAGTCTTTAATTGTCCCAGCTTGGATCAGGTTCCCTATCATTGACTCATTGGTGCTCCATAAGGGGACATGTTAATGGGGCTGAGGGAGCGGGACTGATGTCTTTGTGCCTAGATGCCGGGCAGGCAACACAATGGCTCATTGTCATCACGTACTGATATATCTCTAGACCTCCTTTACCTAGCTATCAATTCCCATTTAAGTGAATTGCCTACCACTAAAACCTTAATAGTTTTGACGTAAGCATTTATACATACACTATATTTTATTAGAAAAATTACATACTACATAACTATAATAAGAGTATTATGTATTGCCTATAGCAAAGCAGAAATATTTTAAGTAAAAAGAAAAAGAATACTTAGTCTTTAACAACCGAGACATCTTCCTAGTCTTTTCTTTCCAGACTGTACAGGAAATTCCTCATCAAATTTCTGAAAACCACTCTCAGACATTACCCATATTTTATAGTTCTGTCATCTCTTAGCTTTCAAACAGCAGGGGTCTTCTTCCTCTGTATAAAACAGTATGCTTTTGTTGGAATAATGATCTAGAAATAGAAATTAATTCCAACTGGTAATTCTATGCTTTCCTCTAATTAAAGCATTGAAGATAGTACTTTTATTTTCCTTATGAACTAAAGTAACATAAACATTTCTTAAAGAGTTACTAGTGAGCTATAGCATAGCCATGCTGAAAAGTTCAGTTGAAATGACTGATGTATTGTTTTAAATTGTCACCTCAGAGTCAATAATAATTGACTGACTCTTATAAGGTAACTTTTATTACAAAATGTGGCTGTCTTTCCTGCTGTTCAAAATGAATAGACTTGTGTTCACTATTGTGTCCTATATTCTTAGAACAGTGCCAGACATATGGTAGGTACTCAACATTCCCCTGAGTGAATCATTGTAAAGTATCTGGCAATGGAAGAAGTCTTGTTATAGCAGTTACTGAAGTCTTTGAACTCCATGGTAGGTAGTCTCCAAAGAAGGCTGCCTTCAAGTCCTTCCTTGCAGGTGCATACATACTCTTTCATCTATCATGAGATCAAATCTATTTCTTCTACCCTTGTCTCTAGGCTGGTCTTGTAATTTTCTTTGACCAGTTGAATTTGGAGGAAGCAATAACGTGGTTTCTGGGCCTAGCATTTAAGAGGCCTGGCAGCTGCTATTTACCTTTTAAAGTTAGTCATGATATAAGGAAGCCATGGTCCACTATGCTGGGAGAAAGTCCATGAGAGACACATGGAGAGGTCAGAGGCGCCAGATGAGTGAAACCTCCTTAGACTTTTTGTCTGTCTACTCACTAACTAAAAACAGCTGAATGAATGACTCCAGTTGACATCACAGGAGCAGAAGAACTACCCAGCTAAACCTAGCCCAAATTCCTTTTAAGGCATTAAGTTTTGCGGTTGTTTGTTAGGCAGAAATAGATGCCTGAAATAAGATCCTGAAACAAAGTATTATAAACCACTTGATATGCAAAAGAACTTTCTGTGCAGTTGTTAATGTCATTCACATTCTTGTTTCCAACATCAAGATTTTAACTTGTACCTACATTTTTTACATCCTGGGTTGTTATATCATAGTAAAATCCAGGAGAGTGAGAGATGTACCTTTCTTTAAAAAAGATGAGAGAATATTTGGGAATGAAAGTGGAAAAGAGAATCAGCTTCTTGAGAGTAATTCTAGGGAAAAATTCATATGATGTTGAAGATCTGGAAACTGAATCCCCTAAAGCTATCAGCTCATTGCTTTGGGCTGTTTGCTTATCCCCAGGAGAATGACTTTATTGGGTGACATCATTATAAGCTATATCATTATAAACTAGATGTTTTAAATCTTCATTTCTAAACCATCACTGTGGTATTTGCTTCTGATTTTGTTTGGATCTGTGTCCATGGCCCTTCATTCCACCCCAGGCAGGAGAAGGCCTTGTTAGAGAGAAATCATTATGCTTATTCTTAAATGCAGGGGATGGGCCATTTGGTGGTAGGAGTCAAGGATCACAAAAGTAGGAGAAATGGCAAGGTGGAACAGAAAGATTCCCTTACGTATTTCTTTTCATAAATAAGAACTTTGGGGGCCAAGTGTGTCTTTGCTTGAAAGAGGACTTCAGCTTGGGAGAAGGACTCCAGATTAGGGACCAAGGGAAAAGAATCAAAATGGGCCTAATATCTATCAAGAGAGTCTTCTATGTAGAAGACACACCACAGATATTTGCTGCTTTAAATAAATATGTCTACTAGAAATGGCATTGGTATAGATTGTAAGAGAGTACAGGAGAGTTAGACTGGAGATTTCTACATAATCTAGTCTTCTACATAGTCCAACCTATCTCACCCAATTTGAAAAGCAGACAGAGATTTATAACTAGATGTCCTACTTTAAACCAAGAATGCGTATTTGATGTTGAAACTCTGGTATCTCATGGATGTCTAAAGATCATACTAGGAATCTGGCTGAGACACATATCCAGTGGAATCAAGGATGAAACTCTAACATGATGTCTGATGAAAGAATTGGCTTTACTAATTTACTAAGTTGATCCTGAGTTGAAAGAACTAGCTTAATTTATTTACTCATTGTAAAATCATTTATTGTGAATGTACTATATGATACACATTGACAGTAAATAGAATCAATTTTCTTTCTTCTTATTTCTTCCTTCCTTCCTTCCTCTTTCTTCCTCCCTCCCCCCTTCTCCCTCCCTCCCTTCTTTCCTTCTTTCATTTTCTGTTTTATTTATTTATTTATTTATTTGTAGAGACAGGATCTTGCTATATTTCCCAGGCTACACTTGAACTCCTGGCCTCAAGTGATCATCCTGCCTTGGCCTCCCAAAGTGCTGGGATTACAGGTGTGAGACACTATGGCTAGCCTAAATTATCTGTTTTCTACCTTTAAAGGATAAGAGTTTCGGGCTGGGTGGGAGGATCACTTGAGCCCAGGAGTTTGAGATCAGCCTGGACAACATAGTGAGACATAGTTTCTACAAAAAAAAAAAAAAAAAAAAAAGAGAGAAGAAAGAAAAAAGTTAGCTGGGTGTAGTGGTGCCTGCCTGTCAGGAGGTTGAAGTGGGGGTTTGCCTTAGATGGGGAGGTTGAGACTTTGGTAAACTGTGATTGTGCCACTGCATTCCAGCCTGGATGACAGAGTGAGACCCCAACTCAAAACATATAAAATAAATAAATTAATTAATAAAGAAAGAATAAGAGTCTAGAAAGAGAGACAAAAATAGACTTCACTAGGATGTGATAGCACTATGATGGAGTCAAGAACTTACATGAAGGAGGCAATAATGTTGTATGAAGGAAGGTGGGAGTTGGCAATGGTGAATTTAACTTTCTGCCAGCTTGTAAACAATGTACAAGAAGAATATGTCTATCTTTTATTGTATTCTTCTACACTTGGGTTGGGTCTGTTGCTAGCTTTTTGAGCATTGTAGGGCAGGAGCAGTAGGTAAGGGCAGATATTTTTGGAGTCTGATCATCTGATGCCTGCTAGGCCTGAATAGGACTCCTTGAAGTGAAACTGAGACCTGAAGTTCGGAACTTACTGCAGTTATTTCCTCCCAATGCTGGCACACATATCAGATGGTTTTAGGTATTATGTACTCCAGACTCTCATATCTCCCACATGTTGTCCCTTTCAGCTCATAAAAAGCAAAGAGATGGGGAGTGGGAGGAAACTCCAGGGGCAACTCAAGATTGGGGAAAGTGATCATAGGCCATTAAGTTAATTATTACAGTTAACTTGTATTGATATAAAATACAAGTAAACAATAGTATGATATGATGGTTGGGAAATAACTTTACAACCTCCTTAAAAAAATAGGTTGGGAGATATAGTCTGCCTTTGCAATGGGGAACCTGTGTTTATAGTGCCTTCTCCCTCAGAGACAAGCCAAGCCTCATGATACAAAAAAGTGACAATATTATAAAATTATAAGTCAATTGTGTTGTAAGAGGTGATGAATTGTGTGGAACCTGTGTGAAGCCTTATATATTAAGTGTGATGAATTATGTGAAATGTAACGAAACTATAACCTCATATATTAAGTATGCTGAAACTGTGTGACCTCTCCCCTAAAACTTAGTAATTCTTGGAAATTCTGGAAAGA
>CAUYQG010161604.1:0-27848 GCA_963574415.1 Tarsius wallacei | reverse complement strand
TATGTAGATCTGAGTTTCTGACCTATATCATTCTTCTTCTCTCTGAAGAACTTAATTGAACATTTCTTGCAAGACAGGTCTACTGTCAACAATTTCCCTCAATTTTTGTTTAAGTCCTTATTTCTTTACTTTTGAAAAAATATTTCACAGGGTACAGAATTCTAGAGGATTTTTTCTTTCAACACTTTAAATATTTCACTTCATTCTCTTCTTGTTTAGTGTCTGAGGAGAAGTCAGATGTAATTCTTATTTTTGCTTCTCTATAGGCAAGGTTTTTCCCTCCCCCACACACCCCTGACTTCTTTCACATTTTTTTCCTCTAATTTTGGTTTTCTGAAGTTTGAATATGATACGCCCATGTGTAATTTTTTTTTGCGGGGGGGGGGTACTTTTATCCTGCTTGGTGTTCTCTGAGCTTCCTGGACCTGTGGTTTGGTGTCCGACATTAATTTAGGTACATTCTCAGTCATTATTGCCTCAAATATTTTTTCTATTCCTTTCTCTCTTTCTTTTCATTCTGGTATCCCCAATAAATATATGTTACACCATTTGTTCTGAAGTTCTTCCATATTCTTCTTTGTCTTTTGCACTGAATCTTTTTCTCTTCTTTTCTTTTCTTTTCTTTTTTTTTTTTTTTTTTTTGCGACAGAGTCTTGCTTTGCCTCCCAGGTTGGAGTCTGGAGTACAGTGGCATGATCACAACTCACTGCAGCCCCAAACTCCTGGGTTCAAGCAATCCTCTTGCCTCAGCCTCCTGAGTAGCTGGGACTACAGGCACGCATCACCATGTCCGGTAATTTCTTTTTTAAAGTAAGATTTATTAAGAGGACAGAAAAGCTCCCACAGTGGAAGGGAAGCGGAGGGGGTTGCCCAGGTCCGGTGATTTTTAAAATTTTTGTGCAGAGACGGAGTCTCACTTTGTTGCACTGGCTGGTCTTGAACTCCCAGGCACAAGTGATCCTTCCATTTTGGTCTCCCAAAGTGCTGGGATTACAGGTGTGAGTCACCATGCTCGGGCTTGCTTTCCAGTTTTGGATGTTTCTAGTGACAGTGCTTAAGTTCAGAGATTTTTTTCTCAGTCATGTCCAGTTTACTAATGAGCCCATCAAAAGCATCCTTTATTTTTTATTTTTAGCATTTTTTTTTTGAGTCAGAGTCTCGCTCTGTCACCCAGGCAGGCTGGAGTGCAGCGGCACGCTCAGTCACTGCAGCCTCGACCTGCTGGGCTCAGGTGACCCTTCCATCTCAGTCTTCCAAGTAGCTGGAACTACAGGCACACGCCACCACATCCAGCTCATTTTTGATTTATTGAAGAGATATGATGTCGCCAAGTTGCCCAGGCTGGTCTCGAACCCATGGGCTCAGGCAATCTTCTCATCTCAGCCTCCCAAAGTGCAGGATTATAGGTGTAAGCCACTGTGCCTGCCCTATTTTTAGCATTTTAAAAATTATTTCTTAGAATTTCTATCTTTCTGTTTTCATTATCCATCGATTCTTGCATAGTGTCCTCTTTTTCCATTAAATCCCTTAGCATATTGATCATAGGAATTGGAATTATTTTCCATCCCTCTGTGCCTTCCCACCCTCCCCCTTCTGAGTCTCCAGTGTCCTTATGCCATTCTCTATGCCTTTGCAGATCCTTAGTTTAGCTCCCACTTATAAGTGAGAACATGTAGAACGTGAAGTGTTTGATTTTCTATTCCTGAGTTGAGTCACTTAGGATGATGTTCTCCAATCCATCCAAGTTGCCACAAAAGACATTATGTCATTCTTTTTTATGGCTGAATAGTATTCCATGGTGTTCCATGGTGTTTGTGTGTGTGTGTGTGTGTGTGTGTGTGTGTGTGTGTGACATTTTCATTATCCACTGATCAGCTGATGGGCTTTTAGTTTGATTCCACATCTTTGCAGTTGTGAATTTTGCTCCAATAAACATACAGATGCAGGTGTCTTTTTTGTATAATGACTTCTGTTTCTTTGGGTAGATACCAAGTAGTGGGATTGCTGAATCAAACGGTAGATCTACTTTTAGTTCTTTGAGAACTCTCCATACCGATTTCCATAGAGGTTGTACTAATTTACACTCTCACCAACTGTGAAGTGTATGGTATTCACTTTTCACCACATCCATGTCAATATCTCTTGTTTTTTGATTTTTAAATAATGGCCATTCTCACTGTCACCAAGCCAAAATATTTTTAAGAAACTAAGAAATTATTTTGCTTTTTCTAATTATGAAAGTAATAGCTATTCATTGCAAAACATTTAGGATGTATAAAAAGGCATAACACAGGAAAAAAGTCAATTGCAATCTCACTGTGATTATTCACATTTTCATGTTCTCCTTCTAGGTTTTACCCTGGCTTCAAGACAGGCTATTTCAACTGGACTTTGAAATATAAGTGAGAGTTTTTATTTGCCAGGAAAATAAAAGATGGAAAGGCCTTCCAGAAAAAGGAGATGAAATGTGCATAGGCCCAGAGATATGAAAATGCATGGGCAGTACATGCAAAATTTGATCAGAAAGGGATAGGAAGGCCAGCATATGAAGCAAATATTAATTGAGCCTCTACTCTATGCCATGTATTGGGGGTGCAAGGGCAAGCAAAGCCAGGCAAGTTCCTGCTATCCTGGAAGTTAGAGACTTTGGGGGGAGACAGATATGGATCAAATAAGCACACAAATGAATAAATACTTACAAACTGTGGGAAGGGTGAGGGAGTGTGAGTAGAGCTTGTGTGACAGGGTACCTGGATGGTCTGGGGGCAGAGGAGCGATTTGGAAAAGGAGAGTGTCATTTGAATCAAGATTTGCAGAATGAAATCAAGTTAGCCAGAAAAGGGGGTTACTAGACGGCATTTCAGACAGAGAAGTCTCTGGGAAGCTCAGTGGTAGAGGAAGAACTGTGTATCCAGAGAGCTGTGGCTGGGGCACAGGGTGGCGGAGACCAGCGGAGGCCATGTCCCTGATCACAGGAATTTTTAAAACTCCTAGTCTGATAATTCCAACATCCCTGCCATATCTGACTCTGGTTCTGAAACTTGTTCAGTCTCTTCAAACTGTATTTTTTGCCTTTCAGTGTGCCTTGTAATTTTTTGTGGAAAGGTGGAAAAGGAGGTAAAAGGAGCTGTTGTAAATAAGCCTTTAGTGTGGTAGTGAGGTATGGGGGGGGGGGGGAGCACTCTCTAGCGCTGTGATTCAGTTTCAGTCTTGCAGTGAGCCTGTGCTTCTGGGTGGTGAACTTTACAGGTGCTTCTCAGTCCCCATTCCCCCTAAGAGGGAAAAGATAGCTGGAGGGGGCTGGATATGTATATTTCCCTTCCCTGGAGTTGGATAGTTCCTTCCCCCAGGTTGGTTAAGCGCTGATAAAACCCCAGCAGGCAAAGCACTGACAAAGTTTCCCCCAAGGGCAGGTCTTTTTAAGAACAGAAAGCTTTGGCATATTTCAACATGGTTCCTTCCCACCCCACCCACCATGGAAGTATGAAGAGATTTCTCTCTGATAGTCACTGTAAGGACATGATAGAACTCCTGGAAAAAAAAACTCATAAAAGTGTGGCACGCCTCCCCCCACTCCCCTGACTAGGTTTGCCTGGCTCTCGGACTTGTCCACACTAAGCCTCCAGCAATTTGTCAATTACATTTCAGGTTTTCCTGCAGAGGCTTCTGCTCTGGAAAGTTGTGATTCTGGGTACCTGCATGTCTTTCTCTCCAATTTTTGAGGTAGCATTTTGCCCTTTGACAGATCTAAGAGTTATTGCATTTTTAATTTGTTCTGCTTTTTAGCTGTTGTTAGAACAGAGTGGTGACTGCTAACCTCCTGAAATGCTGAACCAGAAACCAGAAGTCTCTATGAATTTGTTCTGTTTATTCAGTTTGTCTCTCTGACTATACCATAAGCACCACAAGAGCAGGAACCTCGTCTGTCTCATTCATCTTATGTCCTTAGTGTCTAGTGCTGTGCCTAGCACATGATAGATGCTCATTATGTGTTCAGTGAAAAAAGGAGGACACTGAGAGTCAGAAGACCTGGACTGCAATCTGGAGCAAGTCCCTTCCTCTCTCCCAGCCTCAGCTTCCTCACTATCTATTGTTATTCTTACTTGTTTCTCTATTGTCTGTCTTACCTCACTAGAATGTAAGCTCCATGAGATCAGAACCCTTACCAATCAGAGAGCCTGGCATGTACTAGATTCTTTACAAATATTTGTTGAATGAACAAATAAATGACTGAATCTACAAAAAAAGGGGGTTAACCTTGAGAATTCTATGGTAGGGATTTCTGATAATAGTCCTCTTCCTTACCCTAATGGGGTGCCTGTCTGGGGTAGTTTTAAGTACTCCTAAGAGAGCTTAATGCCCTTGTAGGAGAGGAGATCAAGCAGGTCACATGGGTTAAAATTATCAGAATTGTATGGAAAAACAACTTGCCAAACTTTGGAACTCAGCAGCTTTTCTTCGTGTTATCCAGGAGAACACGGGCTGTGCTCCAATATGTGTGTGTGACAACAATTTGAAGCTTGATGTTCAGCCCTTTGAAAACACATAGACTTATGTAATGTGACCCAATTCCTTGGTTTTGCAAAGAAGGGTCTGTGAGACTGGAGGAAGAGAATGCAGTTATTTACCAGTTTCTTCCTAAGGGCAAAAACAGAATGTTCAGCATTTGTGGGAGGGGCAGGAGTTGCTTTCTGCCTGAGTAATTCTTGCTCACTGGATGGGCAGGGTCAGGTGACAAACTTCCATAGCTCTGCCTGGCACCAGCATGAGCTCTGCCCAGAGGCAGGACAAATGTTTTCTTTAAGTCCTGGTTTTCCCAGCGACTTGTAACAATGCCCTGGTGTCCCATTTCACAGGCTCGATGGGGGAGATTGAAGATTGAAGATAATCAAGCTGTAGGACCATCAAAACAAAAAACAAAACAAACAAAAAATCGATGAAGAAGAGTTTAATTTGGAGCCTCCAAAGACCACATTTCGAAAAAGCCCCTTGCCTTTTGCTAAACGCAAAAGAAACATATGCCTTGACCTTCTGCAAGGCAGAAGCTGCCAAAATGATATTGATGCCTCTGAAGGAAGGAGAAGGGACTTGTAGGGAATTATCTGGCCTTTGTTGACACTCAGCTGTCTATGTCATTCTCCATAAGGTTAGCAACTGCTCTTCAACACAGTTGAAGACTGTTGAAACGGATCCTGTAATCCTGGGTTTGGGGAAATGGGTGTTATTGGGTAATTTTTACCCACAAAAAAAATTTTAGCTCTGCAAAAAGCTACATTCCCATAGAAAATAATCCCCTCAAATTAACGTCTTCTTAACGTAGCCTGTCTGACCTGCATGCGAGGTTGCAGTGTGGAAGACCATGATTGGTGGGAAGAGGTTGGATTGGATGACTGACTCCCCAGGCCTCTTTCAGCCCCAATATTTGAAGATTTTGTGCTGATATTTCTTTTACAGCCTCCAAAAACGAAGGATCTTTTCTGGTATTTTGACTATGGATGTCAGGGCCCCAGATTTTGACCTGGGGCTGCCTGTTTTAGAGCTCCTTATCCCTTTTGTCTCCCTAAAAACATCAAGGAGGATAATCTGGGCTCCCAGTTCCTGGATTCTCTGGTAGGAGGCCCCTTGGGTCACTTCTTGAGACTCCCTTTCATGGGCAATTCTTGAAAAACAGTTCTGTAGCAACAGAGATAACTCCTTCCCACAGGAGTCTGCTCTATTTGCTGTGTTTCCAAAGCATGTGGCCACACCTGCCAGCCAGCACAGGCTCATTGGAGTAGACATGTCCCCCTATGTAGAAGTCAGTGGTCACAGACCCTGAGAAGCTCTTTTCTGTGTTCTGTTCCTCATTTCTTTTTCTCTCTCCTTCTTATTTCTCAATGTATCCAAGCACCCGAAGAAGAAACTGCTGGTTGCCTACACCAATGTATATTCTCTTCTGCCTTAATAATAGGAACTTGAATCTGTTTGGAGATAACGATGTAGTCAGTTAAAGAAAGCCCCTTCTTTAGTTAGGAGTAAGCAGACTAAGTTCTAGCTAATGAGATATAAGCAGAAGTGTTGTGTAGTATGTCTGGGAAGCTTTCTCAAAAGGGAGGCGCTATCTTTCTTCCCCTTCTTCTTTCCTGCAACCTAGATTATGGATACAATGACTGGAGCTTGAGCAGCTATCTTGGACAATGAAGCAACCTGCTAAATGTGGTGGGCAGCAACTTGGAAGTCTTTTGGGTTAGAACTGCCCTATCAACGCTAGACTGCCTACCTTTAGACTTCTCTTATGGGAGAGCTAAGTAAACTATTTTTGTAAAGCAACTGTTATTATTTTTTTTCTGTTATTACAGACAGAGCTCATCCTAACTAATGCTATATCCCCTTCCTGAAATGAGACTGTGGCTCCAGATAATGGGCTGGAGTTTTTATGGGCTAAAATATGGATATAGGGAAATGTAAGCATTTAGAATATCTTAAGTAACGGGGTGGGGGAGGGGAGGGTTCCCTAGGCAAGAGGCATAATCAACCAGTGGACTGTAGGCAATTTCCCTTCACAGTAAACCCGGTAGAGACCAGCATATGTCTCTCAGATTTACTACAATATTCCCAGTACCTGGCCTGGCGCCTGGCACATAGAACAAGCTCAGTTAAAAATTACTGACAGAACAGTTTATTGATTTCATAATGGAAATAATCAACAGGCCAGTTTAAGATAGACTTTAGGAAAGCTTACTGCCCATTCACCGTCCCCATCTGAAAACTTCTTCCCCAACTCACCATCACCTGCTATAACATGTGAAACTCCCAGAAATTTATTTATTGATCAGCAAGTGTCAGGCACTGTGTTCAGCTCTGAGGATATAGTGGTAACAGAACAGGCATGGATCCTGCTACCTAAGAAATAGCTTCCAGAGCACTGACGGAAAAACAAACACAAATATGTGAACAATTCATTAAGATCTGAAATAAGTGCAGCAAAAGAAGGCTAATGGTGGCACATTCTTTAGACAGAATGGTGGGTGAAGATCTCTCAGAGGAATGAGAGCCAAGGATAAGAAGAGACAGCCATGAAAAGAGTGGGGTGGGGTGTGGGTGGGAGGTTCTGGGCTTAGGGAACCACACACACAGAGGCTCTGAGGAGTACTTGAGAAACGAAAGACACTCAGTGGAGCTGAAACTTGGTAAGAGCGGGGAGGGACACACGAAAAGGCTGGAGAGGTCAGCGGAGGCCAGATCACACAGGCACTTGCAGGCCATGGGAAGGAGTTTGGACTTTATTCTAAGTACAATGATAAGCCATTGATAAGCTTAAAGTATGGGAACGCCATGATCTGATTTTGCATTAAGAAGGAGGTCACTCTGGCTGGTGTGTGGAGTTGGACAGGGTCCAGCATGGAGGCAGGGAGACCAATGCGTGAGGCTTTTGCCTTCGTGTGAGAAATGAGGGTGGCTTAGATCAGGAAGTGGCAACGGAGCTGGAGAGAAGTAGAGGGATATGAGGTGTGTTTTGGCGGTTGAGTGGGCAAGACTGGGTGAAGGACTGGATGTGGGAGCTGAGGGGCAGGGAGGAATCAAGTTTTCTGGTTTGAGCAGCTGTGTAGATGGAAGTGCCACACACCAAGATGGGGCACACTGGGGGAGGTGAGAGTCAAGACTTTGATTTTAGTCATGTAGATATGGACATACTTGTGACACGTACACACGGAGCTGTCATGGAGACAGTTGAATATTAGAGTCTGGAGCTCAGGGGAATGCTTAGGACTAGAGATGTAAATTAGGAAGTCATTAGTAGGGCAGTGTCACTTAAGACCTTGGGAGCAGGCCATTGCCTTGCTAAGCTATGGTCTGGCCATGTGTTCTTTGAGCTATGGCCAGGCCATGTTTTTCTAAGCTTTGGCCCCTTCCCCTACCTTGGGGAAGTGAATCAATCTCTTAATCAGTCTCTCTCTCTCTCTCTCTCTCGCTCTCGCTCTCGCTCTCGCTCTCTCTCTCTCATTTAAAGACCTTGGGAGCAGATGGAACCGACCAGGGAGAAAGTCTAGAGAGGCAGAGCCAGAATCACTCCAAATAGTTTGAGGAGGGAACACCTGTACAGTGACTGAGAAGGGGCCAGAGGATTATTTATAGATTGTCCTCATCCTCAATAGAATGTTTTGGAGTTTGAGGAGGTTGATAAACAGCACCTCTTTTCTTCTACCCAAAATCAGAAGCAATCAAGAAAGACACACAAGTCAGACAGGAGATAAGAATATTGCCTTTATTAATCATAAAGCTATTTGGAGAAAACTGAGTAGAGTTGCAGCCAAACAGGCTTGCTAATATGCAACTCTCCCCAGTGAGACAGATTTGGCCATCCTGTCCCTGCCATAGATGGCCAAGCATGGGCCTCCCCAGCAAAGGATGAGCCTGTCCCTGTAAAGTTACCCCAGGTCTGTAAGAGCAAACATCAGCATGTGCACTCTGCAGGCCAAGAGAACCCAAAAGGTAGGGGCGCCTCTGAGTGTGCCCTGGTGTGCTTTCCAGTCTCTCTCTCTCCATGTGCTCTCTTCACAATGAAACAGGAAATAAGCTCCAGGAGCACAGCACTGCTTCATCCCTGTGCCTTACATGGTGCATGGCACAGGTGCCAATGTTTGTTGAACGAATTAATGAATGGATCTGGATGTTGAGACTGGAATAATCCTCACAGATCATCAAAGAATCACATACGTCCAGGCCCCAATCCCAGACCAATTTGATCAGCATTTCTGGGGATGAGGTTCAGCATTCAGGATTTACGTAAATCTTCCCCAGTTTCAAACTACCCCATTGCAATTCCAATGTGTAGCCAATTTGAAGAACTATGATTGTTCTGGTCCAACTCCTCATTTGACAGCAAGGTCATTCGTAGAGAGTGCAACACTAGAGGGCTTTTCCTGGCCTTGCTGCGGACTGTGTGCATGGTGGGGACTCATCTGTTTCTCTCTCTGGGCCTCAGTGCTCTCATGTGGGGAGTCAGGGGGATGGGATAGATGAATGATCTTTCTAGAGAGCCCCATCCAGCCCTAATAGTGTACGAGGGGGGACCCAAAAAACTGGAATTTATTTGTTAAAAATTGTGTATTTATTCTTACATCTTTAAACCTCAGTCACCTTCAAAGTACTCTTCATTTAATGCAATACACCTATCGAGACACTTTTCCACTGCTCAAAACAGTTTTTGAACTTGTTAATTTAGATGCCTTTTAGTGCTTCTACCATTTTTTTGTATCACCTCTTCCACATCAGCAAAATGTTTTCCTTTGAGGACTTTTTTTCATCTGGAGAAACGAAAAAAGTCTCTGGGGTGAGATCGGGTAAATAGGGAGGGCGAAGCACAGGGGTTATGCCGTTTTTGGTCAAAAACTGCTGAACACTCAGCATGGTGTGGGGAAGTATGCTCGTAAATCACCCATCATCACTGAAACCGAATGCAGCCTCTCACAGTAACGCTAGCTGGTACACTGATGCTGATGGGTACCTAGAACACTTACCTACCAGGGGAAAGCCTGCACTACAAGGGGCCTGCCCTCCAAAAGATAATTCTGTTTTTGAGGGGATCCCCTTATATTACTCTATTTTTAGATTTCAGGTGTGACAACTTACTGGAGCATTGCTTGTGCTTCAAGACGATTGATTAGGTTTGTTTTACGCTTGAAATGACTGGGTTCTAGATCACAATGGACAGCAAATAAGAGATGCTTGGAGAGTTCAGGACATACAGACTTAGTCTTTGGTGGCAAATTCATCCTGTTTTCTCTTAGCTGGTAGTAGCAAGTTCACCAGTGGGACAGCAGAGAAATAGCAGAGGCCAGCCACTGGGGCTGTCCTCTGCTCCACCTCTTCCTCCTCTAGTTCTAGTCTTCTCCTGTCCAGACCTTCCGGGCCTCTCTTTCCCTGTCCTTTCCTGCTCTCTCCATGCATCCACGTCAATCACAAGTCTTTCCAAGGCAGGCCTATTCTTCTGCCTGCCCATAGGATCCACCCGCCTCCCTCCCATTCTAGTTTGGTGACGCAGAGCTTGTGTGTTGTCAAAATGTGGGCAGCTGGGGTGGCTCACAAAAAGGGGGGAAATTAGGCTGTAGTTGATTCCTTCCTCTACAAAATTACATGCAGTCTTGTAGGTGCTGGGCCATGTATTTGTCTTTAAAATTGGCTATTTCCTCAGTGTTCTTTAAACAGGGTAACTTGATAAGAAATAGATAAAAGGGAGAATAGAATTTCAGGGTCGGAAGGAAAATTGAGGCCTAGAGCAAAGAGGTAACATGAATGAGTCTCACAGCCAGAGAGCCATTCTTGGCCCTGGTATTCTAAGCACCTAACTTAGAAAGAATCCTATATAACCACTTTATTTTGCAGACTGAAAAACTGAGGTCTAGAGAAGCCAAGGTGGGGGCATGGTGGCTCATGCCTGTAATCCCATCACTTTAGGAAGCTGAGGCAGGAGGATTGCTTTAGGCCAGGAGTTTGAGACTAGTCTGGGCAACATAGTGAGACCTCATCTCCACAAATAATAATAATAAAAATATTATCTGAGTGTGGTGGCTCATGCCTGTAGTCCCAGCTAGTCTGGAGTCTGAGGCAGAAAGATCACTTGAGCCAAGGAGTTTCAGGTTACAGTGAGCTATGATGGCACCACTGCACCCGAGCCGGGGTGACAGAGCCAGAGCTTGTTTTTTTTGTTTTTTGTTTTAAGAGAGAGATGCCAACGACTTGTCCAAGGCCACATAATTTGCTAGCCAAAGACCAGGACTACAACTCAGGATTCCTGACTAACCCTTTCTAGAATACTTCTGCTGCCTCAGTCTTCCCCAAAGTAACTTTTAGTTAATTTCTTAAGATGGCGGGGCTTGTGGTAAGGACTCTGAAGAGGAAGTGTCAAAAAGAATACACCAAAAGATGAAAACATTGACCACCAAGCCTCGGTTTTCCCTTTGAGTTTCCCTATCCCTTCCTCTGCCACTTTCCCAGCCTGCCTGTCTACCTGCTCCCTGGCACGCACAGCCTCCCTGGGGACAGCCTCCCAAGCTCAGCTCTGGGCCTCCTGCTCATCATCCTTTGCAGCCACTTCTCTGGGATGTGTGTCCACTCACACAACTTCAGCTCCTGCACGCAGGCATGCCCATATCTTGCGCTGCAGCCCCTGGCTTTACATGTCTCTTTTCACAGCTGGCTATGGGATATTTCCAATGTAAATATGCCTCGTTTAGCCGGAAATCAAAATTGGAATTTATCTTCCCTCTGCAAACTGCAACTTTTTCCTACCCCTGTTTCTTTCAGTGCTTTCAAAGTCTCCAATCCTCCCAATTCAAACTTCCACATCGCTGGGGGGAGTCAGGTATTGGTATTTAATGGTACAGAGTGCCAGTTGGGGATGATGACAAAGTCCTGGAAATGGATGGTGGTGATGGCTACACAACAACGTGAATATACTTAATGCCATTGAGCTTTACACTTGAAACTGGTTAAAATGGCATATTCTGTGTTATGTATATTTTGCCACAATGAAAAAAAAAAAACCCAAACAGAAAATTTCATGTCATCCTGTGGCTACTTAGCCCTCTCCCGAATCACTTTGCTACCAGGTCATGCTGACTTTTCTTCTATTGGAGTTTCCTTATACCCCAGCATCATTAGGGACTTGTTAGAGTTGTAGCTGGGACTACAGGTGCACACCACCATGCCTGGTTAAAAAAATTTTTTTAATGTATAAAGATGACGTCTCACTATGTTGCCCAAGCTGGTCTTGAACTCCTGAAGCCATCCTCTTACCTCATCCTTCCAAAGTGCTGAGATGACAGGCGTAAGCCACTGCACCTGGCCTAGAATCTACCTTTTCGATTTCCCAACAAACCTGATGTGTGTGGACTGCAGATTGCACTTGGAGAAATATTGTCTTTCAGTGTCTTTTGGTTTTGTCCCTTCCTCTCCCTTCTAAGACCCCTATCCCTTCCCGGCTGGCCCTCATCACCTCACACCTGGATTACAGCAACAGCTGGCCTGCTGTTAGCTTTTCCCTGTCCCAGCCTCTCCAGCTGCCAGGACCCATCTTTTATAAATATCTTTTGCATCACATCACCTCCCTGCTCAGAAGCCTACGGTGGCTCCCTGAGACCTATTAGAGCCTATCTAAGGTCATTTGGCTGGGAGCCAGCCACGTCAGCCTCCCAAACCCCTTCCTTCTTCTCTCCTCACTCCCACCCCTCCCAGGCTCATTAGTCTTGTTTTTTCTTGTTAGTCCTTCTTCTAGTTGGAGGTGGTCTTTTTTCTGCCCCTCACTTCCATCACCAGCCCTGGAATACTTCTGGTTACATATAAGGAATTATTAAAACCATTCAGATTCTCTATCTTACTTCTCAGTGTATCCATCTCACCTTCCCCAAATGCGGGCTTTGTAATTCACTAGTTGTATGATTTGGGACAAGTGGCTTAACCTCTCTGTGCCTTAGTGTTTTCATTTTCTCATCTTTGAATTGGATATCTCAATAGGACATACCTCAAACGTTTGTAGAGAGGATTAATTGTCAGTAGATTTAACAGGGCTTAGAACAGTATCTGGCATAAAGAAAGTGCCATGTAAGTGTTAGCTGTTATTATTAATTATTATGATTATTGCCCCTTTCAGCCAGCTCCTCCCTGGAAGCCATTTCTGTTTGGAATAGCAAATTGATGGAGTTTTCTGTTAAACCTTGCCTGATCTAGTGGAGGTGGTTAAGTATTAAGTATTTGGGTTTCAATGAGCTAATCTGAAGAACTGCATGAGATAACCTAAAAAACTGGACTGTCTACAAAACTCTAAGTATGCCCATTAATTTCTAACCAATTAGGAGGAGGAGGTGAGAATTGAAAGCAAGATTTTCTAGAATAAATAGGACGATGCTAGGATAACTTCAAAATGCCGTAAGGGACAGAGGATCATACATCTTCTTCCTATGGTCTTTCTAGATCCTTCTCTCTGCACTCCAGGTGCAGGTCCCAGTGGCCCTGTTTTCTCATCTATTCACTCCCTGGCTTCCTTCTCGAAGCCCTCCCAGGAGCGCCTTCCTTTGTGGTTGTCCCCAGACTGAGAGTCTCACACCCTGTGCCCCTAAGCAGTCCTTGTCTGTAAACATTTCTGTTCTAGTTTTCTCTCTTAAATGTATAAATATGTACATCTTTTAAAAATGTATAAAAGTGTATACATATATGTGTACAACATGATGCTTTGAAATATTTATACATTGTGGAATGGCTGGATCTAGCTAAGTAACATATACATTACTGTTCTGGTTTTCACATCCACATCTGTAATTTTGTGGTGAATACAATCAATTCCTTTAAAAGCCTGCTAAATTCAGTCAGTGAGTGTCATTATGTGCTCTCTCTCTCTCTCTCTCTCTCTCTCTCTCAAAAAATACTTAAAGTTCAACTACTATCAAGTTGGGGGAGGTCTGAAAATATTTTTGACATTTCAAAGAGCCCTCGTTGCCACTAAGGTTGGGAACCACTGCCCCACTGTCCCATGGTGGGAGCCTCGGGGAGAGCACTGAGTCCTCTGGCTCTCAGTTTTCTTGTCTGTTAAATGGAGATAAATAATAACTGCCTCTTTTTCTAGAGGCAGGAAACAGAATGCTCTGAACTCAGGAGCAGGGCATGGAGCAGTCAGTGCTCTTGTTCCTTGTTGCTGTGCTAGGAGGGCTACCTTGAGGATGAGATGAAATCACCGATAGGAAGGGCACACGGAGAGGTGACATACACAGGCAGGGAATGATTACTGCTGGAGGCCTTGTTCTTTTCCTTGTTCTGGGTCCAGTTGAACCAGCTGAGGCCAGAACCCCAAAGCCCATGAAAGTCTTTCCAGGAGCAATGTGTTATTTTGCCTTTCTCCACCATTAGGTGGTTTTGTGTGGGACAGCAACAAGAAAGAGCTGCTCCTGTATGTGACTAATAAACATCTACAAAGTTCCTCTTATCTAGTCTAGTAACCGCTGTGGCCTCAGAAGTTGCAGTGTTTGTCTCTGTTTAGTCAGCGTTGCCTAGGAAACAAAGTTGTTCTCTCTTACCACTGTGATTGTGAGGCCAGTTTTTTCCCCCTTTTCTGTAGAGAAAGACTTGATGACCAGAGAGGTTTGAGGTGTTGCTGGGCTATTTTCTGGGTTTCTTTTTTTATCTGCTTGTTCTTGTTCAGTTGGAAACTGGGTGTGGGACGTCTACAGAAGATTAACTAAATAGTCACAAAGTCTCTGGGCTTGTTTTGAAAGGGGGAGGGGTATGGGAGTAAGTGGGGATTGGGAGAGCTCATCTGGGTGAGGAACAGCAGCCAGGGGGCTTTGAATGTACTGTTCAAAGCTTGTATCTGTACCAGTAGCTGTGAAATTTGCATGCCATGACCAACTTGGTAGGTGTAGACAATGAACTTGGCATCATGAATAGTAAGGTTGGGAGAAGGTGGGAAAATTGGGATTTGAGAGACCAGCATGCAGGGATTTTCAATGTTCTAAAGAAGGATTTTGGTGATTAGAAAAGAACAGACCATCATGCCTGACCTTTACAGAGGAGGAAGCATGCCATTTTGATTACATTTGGGCAGTGATTGGCACAAGGGAGGCGGCCAAGACATCCTGGTCACCTTGAGGTTTGTGGCTTAGGAAATCAAGGAGTTCTGTTCAATTTCAAGTGGCAAACGGATAGGGATATGTACTACAGGAAGCTGAGATTGAACGGAGTCACTTAAAGAGAGGTGAAGTCTCCTTTGGGAACACAGTGGGCTTAGAATACAGATCAGGGTCCAGAGTGGGTTCAGGTCAGGATGTGGTAGAGGAGACACTGAGTGCTTATCAACAACCAATCAGAGAAATGGCAGGACTCCAGATGCTGGGGACATGGGGCTAGAAAATAGTGATGGGTGATAATGAACCCCAAGGAGAGGTAGAGGAGGGAAGCTGGAGGCAAGAGCCTTAGATGTGGCCCTGCCCATGTGGCTGGTGGATTTTGTGAGAGAACTTTCAGCAGTGACAGTGGAGCAGCAGGGATTGAGGGCATCTTTCCTTGAATGGGGTGGGGGTTAGGAGGGAGATCGGGGAAGCAGAGATCAGAGAAGAGGGGGCCGTGGTCTTGTCACCTCATACATTCTCCCTCCTTTTCTCACTGGGGCTTTATTAGCAGCTTTATCAAGGTCAAGGTCACATATGGACTAGTATTAAGGAGGCAGCATCAATTGATCCTGATGATGTTTTCAAAAGAGGAGAGAGGGCACTAGGCTTTATTTGGGTCCTCCCTTCTGGCTACCTCATATGTATACCATTTTCTTTAGGGTCTCCTTAGGGTGTCCTTCCTCCCAAATCTCCTCCTCCGGCTGAGGTTATGTGTTATTTGTCACCTCATCACTCATTCTGAAGCTGTCATATGAAAACGGGAGCAAGACAGAGAAGGAAGAATGTGGGCTTGATTTGCATCATAGCCATGTGACTTTGGACCAGTCACTTAAATGCCCGGAGTCTCAGCTTCCTTACCCGGACAGTAAGGTGAACTCCCCAAAAGACAGGGGAGAGAGTATGTCTTTTGTATGGGTATTGTGCAGATGACACAAAATCATGGATGTAACATAGGCCTGGTACTTAGGTGGTGCTCAACAGAAGTTCGGTGAGTCAGAAAAACAGGCCTCTCCACCAGGGGAGGGGCCTCTCCCACCCAAGTCCTTTTATACTCAGTCAGACACCAAGTTTATTTTTAGAAAAAAAAAGAGCAAAGTTTATTGAAACTTCAAGCTACATTTGAAAAATCCAAATCCTGGAGACATACATCAGGATAAGGTGTCAGAAAGTGGAAAGTGTTCACTGTCACGGAATCCCCTAGAGACAAGCTCCCTGGGAACATCTCCCAGGCTCCATCCGAACAAAGTCATTCCCTTCTCCATCCCTCGTCCACAGTGGGACACAATCCTTCTGTTTACTTGAAAGTTTTCTATAAGAATTTTTTTTTTAAAAAAGTTTTTAAACAACACTGTGAAGTCCAAGCTGATCTTCCCTCAACCCCATTCTATGTAGTCAGCACCAGTGAATGGTGGGTTTGGCATTCAAAAAAGGACTTCATGTGTCTTCAGTGGCCAGCTGGGGAAAGGATTGCAGCAGCAAGGCATCCGTGACCATATTCAGAGGCTGGCCCCCCTCCCTGTCTTTACTCTTGAGTCTTATTTAACCTAAAAGACAAACTGGATCAACTTGGTAGATGAACACAGTCAAAGAACTATCTTTAAGAGATAAGGGACCAGTCTATACTCCCGAAGCTGGTTAGGCCCTTCAACATGTAGGTGGATGTGTATATGTATACATCGCTACACTAAGATACAGGTCTAGCCCTATGGGTATATATACGCATTTATGGCTATATAGAAAAACTATGCCAATACTAACCAAACAGAACTTTGTAAGCGGTCATCCCAAAGCTGTAATCCCACACTGGGCTGTGCACAAAGCCATGCATTATACCATATTAACCAACAGAAGGCTGACTTGGCTCAATCTCTCCCAGTTGTGCCCCCTACCTTCGTGAGGCAGGGGAGAAGAGAGAGGTTGCCTCTGCTTAAAACACAAGTGGCTTCTTCATAGGAACAGTCATTGTCAGGTGAAGCTGTTGAAGATGTCCGTGGAAATGAGAAACAGACCCCTTATACTTTCTGGAGCAAACTGGCGTCACATCTCAAACTACCCTTCTCCTTTGCCAGTTGAAGCTAAGTTGCTCAGGCCCTGGGAGCCCCCAGGGCGCGGCAGCATTATAGGCTCACTGGCTTGGGGTTGCTAGGCCCCTTGCAACTCAGCCTCCAGAGACCTGCTCTTTGTCAGGGGTCTGTCACTGGAGTGGACCCAGGTGGCCATGTCCTTGGGACATCTCTTGGCACCAGCTATGCTAGGTGTAAAGTTCTCCACGTGAGATGACGCTTGGGGAGCCAAAAACAAACTGGAAAGAACTAGGTAGAACAAGTTTAGTGGCTCTGCCCACCCTGAGGACAGAGCCACTTACACCGCAGAACCACCAGGGGCCTCGGGTGCATCTGGGGATTCAGGAGCAGGCTCTTCAGGGCTTAGACGGGACTGGAACTTCTCCAGCTGCTCCGGGCTGGCCAGGGTCTTCAAGAGGGTGTTCTCACGCTCCAGCTGGGAGTTCTTCTCCACCAGCTCTCGGATCTGCTCCTTCAGGATCTCCACCTCCTCTCTCACAGCATACATCAGATGATTTTTCACCAGGTCCTGCCACCGAGGGAACCACAGCAAAACCCCTCCTTAGCCATCACAGCTCCTCCGCAGCCCCTGCATCCTGCCATGGGTGTGCCTATGCTGTCCCTCCTGCTACCACCCTCCAGCCTTTTCTCGGCAGGCCGGGCCTGCAGCCCAGTTCCTCCTCATTTACCTTTCTCTAAAGCACTGAAGCCCTCACTCAGGAGAGCTATGTGATGTGGGCCATGCCGGAGTTTGGTGCCAGCTTTGAAATATATAGGCTCCCCCCCAAAATGCCTAATGACTTTCAGAGCTCGCTGCTTAGGGGCCTTTGGAGTGAGACTTCTGCCAGTTGCCGGTGCTTTGCTATGTCCTCCTTTCCACAAAAGACCCTGCTGCTGCTGACCCAGATTCGGAGGGTAGGTGGGAACCTGCACTGCACCCATACTGTCTGCTTTACAAATCTTCACCAATTGGCTGTTTTGGTGTCTCCACCTCTCCATACAGCCCAGTACACTGAGATGCAACTGTCTTGCAGCCTGGCCACACAGGCCACTAGCCCTGGGGAAAGGTATGGGGAATGCTACATCCTCTCTGAATCTGATGACTGTACTGGAGGAAGGGAATGTGTCCTTAGGCTCTGGGGCACAATTTAGTAGCCTCTAACCCCTAATGTCCCAACCCCCTGCAGTCATCTGGCTGCTCATTGGAGTATGACTTCTACCTGGTAAGAAGAGGGAGGAAGGGTGAGGTGCTTTTCTTCCCGTTTCCTCCCAACTCCTGACCCCAGCCCAGGCTCTGCAGAGGCACTGCAGTGCAGTTGCATCCAATGAGCTCTGCCCCCTGCCAGTTGCAGGATGCAGACATATGCAAGAAGAGTCTGAGCTCCCTGCCCTGCAGAGGCCCAGGAGGGAGCCAGAGGCTGGTGGAAAAGCCTGAGATGGAGGAGGGAGATAGAAAGGAGGGAACCTAGCAAGGGCGGACTGGAAATGGCCTAAAATGTGCCTCTCTAATCAGACTCGACCTAAGGCCTGCAGGGAGGATAGGAAGCAGGCTGTCGGCTTCCTCAGGCTTTTGGCTAACGGTTTTTGCTCCCACCCCTCAGTGCTGCCAGGAGTTACATAAGCAGTAGCTAAGCCCGGGGATGGGAATGACGCAGTGATGCCACTCACCATGGCCTGCTCGATCTTGTTGTCTATGGCTACCACGCTGGCTCCGGAGGCACTGCCAAGACAAAAAGCAAAGCGACCCGTTACCCACTCGATTCCACTGGGTGCCCGGTGGCTGCGGCCGAAGCCCTCCATCCGCCCCCGCTCTTCCTTTCTCCCGTCTCCCTGACGCGGTGTTCCGGACAGTTTGGCCCCGGGTTCCTCCCCGGCCCCTGCAGGAAGCTGCGCCTCCTCATCGAGGCTGGTTCTGCGCCGCCGCCGCCCTGAGTTCCGACCATTCGGAGCGGCACGCGGGTCCCTGGGCACACGGGCCTACAAGGCCTGCTCCGGCGATTTGCGAACAATGGGGGCGCGCGGCCCAGGGAGGCCCCCGGCGGCGGCCCAGAAGGTCCCAGGCGAACCTACCCGGCTGTGCAGCTAGTTAGGAATCCCTTCTAGGCTGAGAAGCTTCCGGCCTGCTCCCGAACGGCGCCTGGCCAGCCCCTGCCCGCCCCTGCCCGCCGCCTCTCTGCCTCCGGCTGCCTCTGCGGCTGCAGCAGCTGGTTCTCACCGCGCAGCGGCCGCGGGGACGCTCCGACGAAGGATCCTGGAGCGGCGGTGACCCCCCCTTCCTGCGTCCCTTACCCCCCGCCCCTTCCCAGGATGCTGCACCGCGGGGATCGGGGACCGGCGGCGCACGGCTCGCTCGGAGATCCGGCTCGGAGCCCAGCCTCCCTCCACCCCCAGGCGCCCTGGCTTGGCGAGACGCAGGAGCGGGGGCCGATGGTTACCTGTTATCCAGCTTAACGGACACCACATCCCCTCCAAGCAGGGAAGAGAAGAAGGAGATGGAGAAATTGTGCAGCTGATAGACCGCCACCTCCATAGGGGTCTGATACATTTCGGTGTTCATGGCTGGGGCTGCCGGGGAGCTCTGCCGGGCTGGGCGGGCTGGGCGGCTGCTGCTGCTGGCGGCTGCACTGGGCTGGGCTTTGCGCCGGAGTCCGGCCCTGAGGCTAGGAGGGGGGCGAAGGCTGCCGAACGGACCCAAAGCCAGGCAGGCGCTCCAGCTGGAGTCGAAGGGAAGTGACTCGAGGGGTGTCACCTAGTGTGTCACAAACTCCGCGGCCGCCAGTCCAACCCAGACTCGGAGATATTTTGGCTCCTGCTTCTTTATATAGGAGGAGTCGGCTGCGTCACATGGCGTCAGGGGCCATGCAAATGAGTCCTGTACCGGGCTTTGTGGCCCAGTTAAACCACATCCCCTCCCTGAACCTTAGGCTGGGACTGTAAACAGTTCAGCACTTTCTTATGCCAACTGGCATCTCCAGAGAGGGCTCTGGCGATTGGTAAAAAACCAAACTGGAGCTGATTTCTAGAGAAATAAAAAGTACAAATGCCCTAACAAGAAGCTGAAAGCATTCAGTAGAGAACAGCGCTGGTTTGGAAAGCTCTTCTTCAGGTGTCAGCCAGCATACCCCAATGGCTTTGCAATGCTCTCATATGTCCCACTCCAATGGCTTTGCAATGCTCTCATATGTCCCACTCGCTGGACACCCACCCTCACCATCAGGAAGCTCACCTTCTTCCCTGTGACTGCCCTCTCAGTCTTCCCCGCACACATACTTGGCGTCACCTGTACAATCCTTTGACACCTGCACGTTCACTCCCTCATGAGCCTAGCCGTCCCCTCACCTAGCCAGCTGGCCTGCCAGCCTGTCCCAAACCCCAGCATCCATCCACTCACCTCTTCCTATGAATGTTCAGGTGTGGGAGTACCTGTCTGTATACTGACATAGACACTGATCTGTGACATGCAAGTAACATGCACAGGTTTGTGCTAATCTGCCTATGCATGTGTATGGAGAAGAGGGTATTCAGGAGCTCAGGTGAGTGGGTGATCATGTTCAAGGGAGCAGCTAGCTGGGTGACAGAAGAAGTGACTAGGAGACAAGGTATGGGAGTGGGCATTGGAGTGACCACAAGAAGCCAGCCTTTTACTCTTTGGTCTCCACACCCTGCTCTTCAAAGAAAACACATTCAACAGTACTCAGGATCTCATGTCCCTATTTTTTAAAAACAAAAGATTTGTTACCTTTTTTGCAATGAATGACAATTCAATTCCAAACCAAGGCTATTTATAAACCATTCCAGGAAAACACCTGCCTGTGATGGGTCCAGCCATACATAGCATTAGAGGGTACTTCAATAATAAATCAGACAACCAACCACAAAGAAAATGAGGTTATTATTGCCAAATAGGAGGTATATATGTGTCAATCAAAATAATTTTCATTCTTTGCAGCCTAAAGCTTAAAAAAAAAAAAAAAAGCTTGAGATCCATTCCATTCCTTTTGCTCCTTCCTAAGTGAGGCCACCTGGTGGACAGAAGCAGAATTGCCGCCAGAAGGAGCAAGAGGGGCAGGGACAGGTGATGCAACTGGGAATATTATTTACACCGACCCAGGATCATAAGAGAACATTGGGTTCCACCACATATACAATAGTTTGGATGAAGCTAAGGCCAGTACCCATGAATCAGTGTTCCACAGGCAGTGGTCCAAAAAAATATACTAATGCAATCATGCTATTGGAAAAGTACTGGGGCCTCTTATCAGCAAAGAAGGTAATTATTATTTGCTTCAGGATATTTCTCTTAACCAGGTGCCTGGCACTGACACCCTGGCCAAAGCCCCAGCCAAGCCCAGTCTGAAGGCCTTGATTTCCTCCAGACTTCCAGTACTGCTATGCCACCGAACAGCCAACATTGTTGGCTATGACATGGGGTTCTGTTGGTGGATTCCAGTGGTGGTAATATGTGCACAACAGCCATTATATTTGCAAAGGGCTGACCAACAGAATTATCCAAGCAACCTACTACACTATCCCAGGATGATTTTTTTCACCCCACTTTAGGTGGGAGACAACTCCAATCTCAGGACATTCTGTTAACTTTAGGACACAAGCTCTCTGAACATGGCATTTGCACTAAGCCATGTGTGGTAGATAGAACAAAGTGCAGTCTGTATTTATGGGTCATGAAGAACACTAGCTCAGAAAAAAAATTCTTAAATTATAAGCTTAACTGACATTGGAATTCCCTGATATATTAATCTGCCCGCTGTGCCACATAGAGCTTTCCAGAAAGTCTCTGAGTTGACCTTTCATTGGCTTGTTAGTTTTTCCTAAACTATTGCTTCCCACCCCGAGATTCCAAGGGAGATAGTAAGAAGAAAAAGGAAGAGAGAAATAATTTGGGTTGGCAAGGTAAAAAAACACTACCAGGAAAACAGCACAGGACAGAAGTAAAAACAGCTCCTTCAACAGAGACTTGCTTATGTGGAGGCAGAGGCAGAGAAATCCAGGTAGTCTGGGGAGGGAAGGGAAAAGGGGTTAAGTTTGCTATCAAAGCTGCACTTGAGTGTCCACTAACTATACTTCCATTAAATAACAAGTTGAGTTTGAGACCCACTGACAATAATAGCTACCGTTAACAGAGCATCAGCTATGCGCAGGCAATGTGCTGGCTGTACCACAAATCCCATTGTACAGGCACTGTCACTGTCATTTTACAGATGAAGAAACCAAGGGTCTGAGAGACTACCTTGCCCAAGGTGGCAGAACTAATAAATTGCAAAGTTGGAATTCCAGCCCAAGTCTTCCTGACCTAGAGACCAAGTTTGTTCCCACTATAATGACTGGTGGGGCAGGCAGTAGGGTTGTTGAAAGAGTGGAGGCTCGGTTGAGTGAGTGGAGGCTGTCAGGGGATTGGCTGAAGCTGCCAGAGAGTAGTAAGGAGGAAGAAAGGGAGCGGGGCAGCAGTGCTAATATGGGAGAGGTCCAAAGTTTTTCCAACACTTGAGGCAGGGGAAAGCAATAATGGATGGCCAGAAGAATATCCAAACTGTCCAAATGAACTTTATGAGAGGGCTATGCTCACCCACATAATTCCGAAAAACAGCCAAGCAGTCCTCAAAGAAAGCCATCTCTGTCTAGGAAATAGGAAATATTACTCCAACCAGGTAACTTTCAGAATGGAATATGCAGGCCTGGTTATACAATATTCCAAATAAAGTATGGAGTCTTGCAATAATAATCACAGTCACATCAAACCTTGAGCTCCTGGGGCCCCACTCACTGGCACCCCTAATTCACTCAGTTCCTCTCTCCCCCATTCCTGCTGTTCTCAGCTTTTAGAAGAATGAGGTCAACAGCAAGAAAACAAGCTCCTATCAGGGATTTTGTTTTAAAAATACAACTTGGAAAGGATGTTTTGAGTTCAGCCCACACTCAGCCAATCTCTCATCCTTTCTGCACCTCTAGTTCAACTGAGTGAGAAGAGATCACCTGAGACCTTGTGAGCCTCCAATAGCAAAGAATGGCTGGATCCCACCCAGTGTCTGCTGGCTTCCCAAGAGAATATGGACTTCAATGTCTCTGTAGAAAGATTTTTCAGCTACAAGTGTAGGGGAGATAAGGGTTGGTAGGAAGGGGTGGGGGAGAAGGAGGAGAAACCCAAAGTGTTTTCTTCTTAACCCTCAGTGTACCAGAAAATTCCTCTACCCAGGAATAGCAGCGCCAAGCTTTGCAGTGTGTAGAAGTTTGTGCTGTACGTGACATCTATAATCTGATCTAGTATTCTGAGTAATCCTTGAGACTCTGGGTCCTTGTGTCCCATGGAGGGGACCCCCAAACAGGAAAAATTTGCCTAGGGACTCAACAGCCCAGCAACCCCAACATTCATAAACGTTTCCAAACTCCTTTTCTGACATTTCACAACTCACAACGTAGACTAGACCCAGAGCCAGCAGGCACAGCACCTAGCTGAAGAGCCAGGCCCTTCACTGGCTCTCCATTTAGTCCTAATGGGACTTTGCAACAAAACAGACATAGCTGACTCTACCTCTCTGAGAAGCGACAGGGCCAACATAATGAGGACAGGGCCAACAGCCTCCATTTCAGGAGAGCCTGGAAGCCAACATATTCCTTTTAAGCTAGAGGACGTGTCTCAGCATTCCCACCTGTCTGTTCCACTTCAAAAGCCAGACTTTCCAGGACAAAAGCCCTTCCTACTTCAGGTTCCCACGGGACAGTAGACCGGAGACTGGACAAAGTCTGGGTGGCAGAATCCTGGGGCAGGATCTCAGGGTGGGTGCAGTAGGTTGAGGGGGAACATCTCACTTCCCCTTTTGTCACACTTGAAGCACTGTGTACCACGCAGCCAGAAGGAAACTATTTATAGGCAAGTCTTCCTTATTTTCTATGGGGAATGTTCCACCCAAAGATTCAGCAATGTTGCCAGAAAAACACAGGGTCCTGTGTCAGGAGAAGCGGAAAAAGACATGATGCGAGAGGTGCAGGACAAGCCACAAAGCAAACACTGGGTTAGGAGCTGGAAAAGGAAATACAAAAAGCATATTGAGTGCTAGAGCGTTTGCCCCGTGTTAATGGGATGGTTGAAAAACATCCCTGCCCACTTACTCCTCCACCGCGGGCCCCCTTCCGTCTGAAGCTCTAATTCTAATTACTTACTTGTCCCTTTTTCTGAAGAGGCTGGGGGAATAAGGAGGCTGAAATGCCATGGTTTAATTTGTCCTTGCTTCTCGCTTATCTTCTCTCTTCCCTCTGGTTCCACTTCTATGTGGAAGACTATAGACAGGAAGGCCACTGCCACTTACATAGTTACTTTGGCTTCATGGAAAATCCCCAAAGTTCAGAAGGAGGGAAGCAAGAAGGAAAGACAGAGACAGAGAAAGTGCCTTGTTCTCTGTGGATCATGTGAACTGCCCTGCATGGCCAGGGCCCAGAGCCCCAACTTTGGGGGGCAGGAAAATAGGGAGGAAGCTGCTGATGCCGATGCAGAAGGAGAAGGCGGGTGGGAAGGAACTCAAGGAGAATCCTCACGGAGAGATGGATATTCCCTTGGAAAAGCAGCTCTAGTAACTGATTCAGGAAAAGACTCTGGCACCGAATGATGGCAGGAGCAATGAATTGTGTCTTTCAGTTCCCTCCTGGCTAGGGTCCCATGTGAGCATCACAATCTCTGAGTGACACTAGGAATGACAGGCGAAACCAAACCCTGTTTTAACAAGGCATTCTACCCCACTTGCCCTCATTCAGAGAAGTAAAAAACTGCTCTTGTCAAATCACCTTCATCATCCCAACTTTGGTGGCTAACTATGGTTGGGGAGGTTCTCAGCAGGACTGGAAGTATTGGTGACTTATCCAGGAATGCAGTTTCACTCAGTAGATCTTAAGTTTCACAAACCTTGTGTCAGTATTTATGCCTGTCTCCCTTGTCCTTATGCCTTGCAGTTGGGAAAATTTACCTCTATAATTTTTCCGAGTCCTATTCTCATGTTCCACCCTCCCCATTATCCATCTACAAGTATGAAACAGCTAGTCCTGAACAAGAGATCTGTAATGAACCTTGGTAAATAGAATCACTCTCCTCTTTCCCCCTCCCCACACTAGTTGCCATTATGACTTAATTCAATTCAAATAAATTCAATTTAAAGTTGATTGAATGATTATTCAAAGCAAAAGACACATTTCAGGAAACATTTAAAAAGCAAACTGGTAGTACAAATAAAAAATTGTGCTTCCTTCCAGAATATTCTAAGTCTGTGGCAAATTCAGAAGTCTTCCTACTGGTTAGACTTTAGTGACATGTTTGTTTGGGGGTGCCTGGGAGGGTAGCTTTGGGCTAGGAAAGACCATGCCACCACCATCCTGGGCATCATCACTGCCTTCCACAGAACAGGGCACGCTTTTCTTCTCCCATCCTGCCCTTTGGCTGGTGCCCACTTAGCCAGTGCCCACAAAGCTTGGAGTTTCTGTGGACCTATGGCTCCTCTGACATTGTGGCTGACGGTGTTAAGAAAGGTCCCTCACTCTGACTCCCTTCCTTAAACCCAGGGGTTTGTAAAGCAAGGAAACAAGGCTCAGGTGTTTGCTTTCTGAGTTGCTAGTCCCTTCTGTCCATGAGGGGGGTCATTGTTTAGCGTGGGGCTTACTTCTTGCTAGCCTCTTGACCTTCCTCCTTTCGTCAGCTCTCAGTCTTACCCTTGTCCCATCTCTCTCAGAAACAGGTGTTAGGGTTTCTTGTTCTCCCCTACAGACAGCAAACATCTTTAGGTAGGCAAACCGATCTCCTCATCATAGTTCTCCTTCTGGATATCCCAGCACACTGTGGCCTTTCCAGGAGCTGGGAAAGAAAGCAGCAAGAACACAACCACTCTCCACATTTGTTTGTGTTCACCAGCTTTCCACCAGCCTATTCGGGCCAGGGAGACACTGGCAGGGCCTCTCCCCATCTGCTCTGGTCTGTGGAGCCGAAATTCCAGGCAATTTTCTCTGGCAGTTGCCGGGGTTACTTTGAGTGGCATGTGAAGGACTTAGGGGCTATTGGCAATGCTTAGAAGACAACAACCAGGAGGACGTTGATGGGGATGCAGAGCCAGTAGATAAGGGGACTGTGAAGTGGGCAGGGACCCCAAGGTGGACCACCTGGTTCCACTGTGGCCCTGCTATAGAATGGTGACCTTTGAAGTAGCTAGCACAGGTTCCCTAGGGAAGAAAAGGATGGTTATTAATGCCGGCCTCTTCAGGCGCTCTAGCTCCTTTGTCATGGGTAAGCATTATGAGCCTCCGGTGCCTTCACATTGTGCTCCCAGGCCCCTGCTTACCTCACAGAGGAGCTATTCACTACAGGCTCTGCGGGACTCTATGACTTGTGAACGGGCACTCTGCAGATTGCAAAGGGCATCTGGCTTTCCAGCCACCCACACGCCACCTCCACTTCCTGGATGGAAAGGAGGCAGCCCAGTTGGGGTAGGGGCCAGTGGCAGGAGGAGGCAGGAGCCTCAGAACAGAAAGAGAGGAGAGAAACTGGGCAAATTTCTCCCTGGACAGGCCCTCCCAACCATGGAAACAGCGTCAGGGACTCCAAGGAGTACTGGGAGGGGTGAAGGAAGGCTTCCCGGCCCGGTTCGAGAATTGCTGACAAGGAACATACACACCTTATCAGGAAGAAAGAAGAGTACACACATATTTGTGCAAACACCCTTGCCAGCCTTTCACACCATCTAATTCACAGAGATAGTCAGGCAGAGAGGGGCATCTCATACCACCCTCTGCTGTTGTCAGTTTTCCCATGACTCCAAAGAAGTAGTAAAGCCACGGGACATACATAGCAACACAGGACACTCTAGATTAGGCCTGAGTGTCAAAAGTTATGGCCTCTGCTCTTTCTGACAACCAGAGCTAGCTGTGTGCTATGCAAGGGTTATAGGTGACAGGGCTTTCGGGGAAGCTTGGAGTGGCATTCAGGTGGGCACAGGGGGAACCTGCCTGAAGCCTCCCATTGCACAGCAGGAACAGGAAGTCCCTGCACTGCTGGGACCACAGTTTCCAAAGATGTCAATCATACATTATAATGGACTCTTTTAAATGAAGGTGAAATAAAAACAAGGACCATTTATGCAGAATCAATCAAATGAATGCCTAATAACTGATTCCCATAGGCTCTTCATGGGGACAGTTTTAACTAGACCTAGTGCTGGCAAAGATGCCCTTTGTGACCTGAGAAGTGTGATCTGAAGGGCAGTTGAGGAAAACATCTCTCTCAGAGTTTTCTAGACCTGCTACTGTGGTCCCTGTTACAAATGTCACTATCAGAGTCATGTCTTTAGGTTCCAATGATCTTTCCTGGAGTTCTTTATACGTTAAGGAATCTGAAAAGTTTCTTTTCCAGTGCAAAAAGTTCTGAGAAGGTGCCACGTTCAGCCACTATCAGTTCAAGTAATAAAGTATGAACTAAATTACTGTATTACTTTCAACAGAGTGTCAGTGGCCAATCAGAATTAGAAGACAATGTACACACAGCAGGTAAACCTTGACCGTGAGCTGTGGAGGAGGAAAAAAAAATGGGTCCAAATGAGATTCGTAATACCACAATCACCTGAGGGAGTTTGTGGAAAATACGGATGGTCCTGGGCTCCAGCACCAGCAAATCTAGCAGAACAGTCCTGTGGCTGGGAAAGGGCATTTGTCAGGTTATATGCCAGCTCTTCTGGCACTAGTCCATGGAACTGCCTTTAGGAACCACTGGTCTAAACATGAGAGCCAAGAAAGAGTCTATCGGAAGAGCTCCCATGGTGCTGGGGGCACTGAGACCCACTTGGTATGACATGTTCAGATGAGGTTCAGCATATTCCAGGCCAGAATTCGAGAATGTGAATGATAGTTACTATTAGAGGGAAAACCCTAAAACTGCTCTGATCGATATTAAAATCTTTGGCAAATTTTGCCTCTCTGTTATGAAGAATAGATTTCTTCTAAGACACTTCACAGTTGTCAGTGGGAGCACCCAGCCTGGCAGGTTGAGGATGTGGAGGGTGAGCATCACAGTGGGAGAAAGCCCAGGGTAGAGAACAGGAAGGGGCTGATTTTCCCCGAACAGCACAGTTTGGTCAATGAACCAGCCCTACCTCCCTTCTCC
>CAUYQG010161602.1:0-13162 GCA_963574415.1 Tarsius wallacei | reverse complement strand
GTCTATGTGCCTATTCCTCTACCAATACCACGCTGTCTTGGTTGTTGGAGGCTTATAATATAGTTTAAAGTCTGGAAATGTGATATCTCCAGCTTTGTTCCTTTTGCAGAGAATTGCTTTGGCTATTATTGCCTTTTCTAGGTCTGTGAAAAATAATGTAGCGGGGCTCAGTGGCTCAGCCTGTAATCCCACGCCTTGGGAGGCTGAGGTGAGTGGATTGCCTGAGCCTGCGGGTTCGAGACCCGCCTGGGCAACTTGGTGAGACCTCATCTCTACAATAAATCAAAAATTAGCTGGACGTGGTAGTGCGCGCCTCTAGTTCCAGCTACTTGGAAGGCTGAGGCAGAAGGATCGCCGGAGCCCAGCAGGTCGAGGCCGCGGTGGCCGGGAGCGGCCACTGCACTCCAGTCTGGGCGACGGAGTGAGACTCCAACTCAAAAAAAAAAATAAATAAATAAAATAAAATAAAATTAAAAAATTAAAAGTAAAAAAAAAAAAAAAGAAGTGGCTGGGATGCATAACAGCTCCTCCAGCCCTGCATCTTCCAGCCCTGAATGCGCTTCCTTGTGCTTCAGACTCTTTGGACCTCTGGCAACTTAACCACCTGCTCAAAAAGTGAACTTGGTAAATCACAAGCTCACTGAAATTCAGTGTTCCTATTTCTTAGCTGTTTGATCCCCCCCCCCCCAAAAGAAAGAGACTGCGCCATTGGGAGTATAATCTATTTGCCTAGGGTCAAACTACCAGTAAGTGACAAAGTGGAGTTGTGATTCCGGGCATTCGCAGTTTGAGACTTTTGGGAGGCACAGAGACGTGGGGGTGTTCTTCACACACCTTATCTACCATATTTCTACTAAATAGGCCTGGCTTCTGATACTCCCACCCTGAGCCAGTCCTGCACTCCACAGGGCTCGCCGCGCCCCCCCCGCCCCCTGCTTGGCTCAGGTGACACCCCAAGGAGCCTTGGGCCTTTGGTCTTGGCCCCCAGCCTGGTCCTCCTTCTGGGACTTGAACTGACCCGCACAGTGTCAGCCTCTGCCATAAAAAGACAGATTTCAGGGAATAGTTCCTCTTCCTCTTGGCTCCTGAGCATGTGAAGGCTGACCGCACCTCCCACTTCAAGGCCTTTCCAGCCTGATTACAGGCCCCCTCCATCTTCCGCAGCTTCGGAAACTAGGGCCCACCTTCTTTCTAAATTCTCATCACCCATTTTGTCCAAGAAACTATAAAGTTTTGTATCCAAGTAGCCTTGGTTTCAACAAATGCTAGAACTGCTAGTGTCTCTTTACGGAGTGGAATTGGACTGTCTCCTCCAACTGTGACACTGGGCAAATCTTTTTGGCATTCTGAGACTTGACTTTCTTCTAGTTAAAATGAGCTTTAAGTTATATGACCACTTTATGATATACAACTCTGTGAATTTAGAGCTGAGACATCTTCTCTCTTACCTGAGAACTCTGAGGAGGAAAACACGGTTGCGGGGCTAATGTCATTCTTTAAGTAGGTCTGTCTTTAGGTAGGTCTGACATTCTTTAGGTAATGTCTTTAGGTAGGTCTGTCTTCCAGGGGGGAGATTCTGAAAGTTTTCTCCTTCATAGGTAAAGATGTCTAATCCCATCTTTAACCCATATTTCTTTAACCCTTATTTCTCATGCTATTGTTTGTTTGAGAACCGCCTTTTCTATGTAAGCTACATCGTACTGATTTTTTTTTTTTTTTTTTTTACTTTAAAATCTGCCTTTGACACTGTTGTAAAATACCATCAACTTTGTATATTAAGCTACTGGCTTGAAAACCATGATCATTTTCTTCAATCTGAAAATTGTTCAGAGACATAAAACAATGAAAATAACCTTTAAAATGAAATGTCACCCTGAAGCACTGATGTCACTGGTTTTAAACTATTTCAATGTGCTGTACATGTTGTCTCTTCATATGTGCTATAATTGTTGGCTAAATGATTAATTTCCATAGTGACTTTCTCATTTCTGCTTCTTAGATTTTTAAAAAATTTATTTGTTTCTTGGTGAACAAAATTATTTCCCACCATATGACCATGAGTCATGAACTTATATTCTTTTTTTGGTGAAAGAGAAAGCCTCATTAATGGTAAAGAGTTCATTCGACAAATAAAGTTCTGCAGTCCTCACTTACTCATATGCTTTTACAAAAACAAAAAAGGAACCCATAGGCTTTGGGGGTCTTCACAGCCTAAAACATCTATTTAAAATTGAAAATCAAATTATTCCATGTTTATAAGGCACATTGGTGGGTAGAAAGATGTGAATCATCACCTGGATTTTTAAAAATCCAACCCACCTTTGTATTTTCCTCTAGAGAGATCGACTCACCAAGGCTACTTCCTTTTTCTGGAAACACAGTCAAATTAATTTCCCGGTTACCGTTGCCTCTAAATGGGGCTGTGCGAGTCGTTCTTGCCAACGGAATGTAGTGAAAATGATACTGCCTCATCGGGACCAAGGAAGCTATCGTCTCCTCTCCTCCATTTGCTGCTTGGATGATACCAGGATGATCTTGAAGCCACGTGCTGAAGACTGCAGAACTGCATGACAGGAGTTGTGTCCCTGGATTATTATGTGGAAGGTCACCTGTCTAACACCTGGTTGGACTATAAGGTGAGTCATTAGGGATCTGGGATTGTTTGATACAGCAGTTAGCAAGCCCCAACCGATACTTCCTCTGATCCTTTAAATTGAATAAGTGAGAGACTAGAACCTTTAGAGTAGCCTTGCTACATGGCGTGGTCGGAGATGATGTCTCCCAAGTGATTTCCAACACCCCTGCCTTCACTTTAAGTAGTATCACATACATCTCCTCAGCAGAGTGAGAAAAGGGCTTCAAGGCCATAAACACACACTACCCTTTGGATTTATCCTAGCTGCTCACTCATGGCGGCCAGCCCTACACTCAGCATCCACTGGCCTGTCAAGATCTCGCCCTATTTTGGCATTTCATGAATACAGAAAAAATGGGCTCCCTGGTGTGACTCAGTCCCAGAAGCCCAAACAAAACATCCATACCCAGCCCTTTGCACTGTTTCAGATCATTCAATAAGCACAATCTGTTTTCTTTCTAAATAGCAAGGTTATCTAATTTCCTTCATTAGCAGCTAGTGAAGCAACGCCTCGGGCTTTCCGTGACCTAATTCATGGGGCCCCTAAGTTCATTTCGGGTTTTTCCTTTCACTCTTGTGACAGCCACAACCTCATTTCTTTAATGTAACCTTTGGTTTTGCGGTTTAAATGTGCTTCCTGTTTCCATCTGTGTTGTTTGCAGACGTGAATGCCAGGATCCCTCTCAGACATTTCAGTGACTGCATCTTCATTCCCGCTTGTGTTTCTGTCCTGCGTAGCCTCTTTCACAACTCTTCTCTGAAAATGTATCTCAAGTCGTCTCCTCTTGGGGTCTAGCTCTTCTTTAAGAGAAAGAATTTTAAAGGGAAAGCTCAGTAACATAGAAATCGGTTTCTTTTTTCCTATATCACAGTTGCCACCAGCTGTTTCCTGAAACTTCTCTCCTGGTTCAGGCACCGACAGGATGACTTGAACACAAACCATGGACTGCCAACTCAAATCAAACAAGATAATGCCCAATTTGCTCACTTTTTTCCCCCTCATACTTGAGCTAATGTTTAAATATCTCCATCAATCAATGAACAAATCACTTTGGTACACTTTGCTAAGGCTTTGAGATGAGAACAGAAGAAATACAAGCACATTCACAAGTATTCATAGCTTTGGAGACTCACTTACATGAAACCATTCAAGAAAAAGACAGTAGATACGACTAGTCATCTGGTTTATACAGAAAGTGCATTCAGTGTTGTAGAAAGGGAGATGAATGTGTGCTGGAGTAAAGGGAAGGCTTAATAAACATGGCACTGAAGGCCAGTTATGTGGAGAAGATCATGACAGGAGGCACAGAAGCAGGAATATCAGGAACAATCACAGTGGGTCTTATTATGTAACTATGAGGTACCTGGTACCAAGCCCGGCCCTTGACATTCAGATGCAGATCTGACTTCACAGCAATCCTGGAAATAGAGGAGGGTACTTATACAAATCAGATAGCTCTGTTTTAGAGAAGTTCTAAATGGTAGGACCAGGATTCAGTGTTTGTGCTTCACTCACCACATAGGAAGGTGGGGGCAGTTAAGAAGGTGCCACTCTGAACAGTAGGCAGTAAACTAGGCAGATTGGTAAAGCTGGAGCACAGAGACCCTGGGTGTTAAGTGAAGATGCTGGGCTCGACCTGGTAAGTAACAGGGGACTATCGTAGATTATTTGGCACCTAAGTAGGATGACTAGCTTTAGAGTTAGATAAGATATAAGTTCAAGGCCATTTCCAAGTTAGCTGTGTGACTCTGGGAACTGTAGTTAAATTTGCTGAGAGTCTGTTTTCTCCTTTGTAAAACGTGCTCAACAGTAGTATTAATTTACAGAGTTGAAAGGCTTAAATGAGTTAACATGTTTAAAGTTTCTACCAAAATATCTGAGATATAGCAAGCTTTTAATATATGGTAAATGTTGTTATTGCAACAGTCTTTAGGGAAGATAATCTGGAGAAAAACAGCTCATAGATATTTCCTGCAGAGATGTTATGACATGAATTAGGGTTCTTGGGATAAGAAGAGACATGTAGGAGTGAATTTGCAGGCGTAGGAAAGATGATAGGTCCACGGACTTGGTGACTGATGTAAGGGGCGAAGGAAAAGCAAAGCCCAAAGATTTAAGAGAATTTGAGAAGGATAATGAATTAGGAAGTGAGGAAGGGAGTTCGTTTTGGGGGATGGGTGATGAGTTAGGACATCTCAAGTTTGAAATGATGGTACTATACAAGGAGTTTATACTAGAAGCCTTAGCAAAACACTTGTCAAGAGAGACCAGAGGATTAGTAGCAACACCCGGGGGTGCCCATGGTTGGGGAGTGTGAGATGGGAGAGGAGTCAGTGAGAGACACAGGAAGGAGCAGAGGAAGACAAGGTGGATTACAGCAGGCATGAACAGGAAAGGGCTTCTCCAAAAGGAGAGGAAGGTCTACTGAGCTCAGGGCTGCTGAGGGGAGAAAAGATGGGGACTAGGAAAAGGCTTCTGCAGTTAGTGCAGTGACCACATGGAACCCAGGCCAGGGGGAGCCACATGGAAAAAAAGGTGCAGGCACTGCCCATCCGCTGGAGATGTAGGTATGCAGAGAGAACAAGGCTGTGGCTAGAAGTAGTAGAGAGACAATCAAGGAGGTTATCTATGGTCCTTGGAAAGGCGAATACCACCAGTAATCCTCCACGTCAGTCCCAGTTCCTCTCCACCCCTCACCACAGCACCTCTCTTTGGGAACTGGTTCCCGAACCTGCACCCTTTTCCCGCTGCTGCCACCGCAGTCTTAGTCTGACCTCTGGTAACTTTTGTTTCCATCTTTAGGTCTCGCTGCTGCTACCACACTCGTCAGCCTGATTCATCTGACCCCAGTCCCACCATTTCTGGTGATGTCATAGATCCTATGACCTTTAACAAATCCATCTAAGATGATCTGTTTCTCCTTCAAAGGTGTCATCAGGAATGAAGATTATTTTCCCAAATGTGTTTTCTTCTGGCTTGACACAAGTGTCTAAAACATGATAGCAATAATGAGTCCTTATTGGGTATTTCATATCACACCTCTTAACACATCCAAAGTTCCTTCATCTCGTTCTCATAATCCCTTCATGAGTTATACCCAACTGTTATCCAACTGTTTTTTGAAGCCTACACCAGGAATAATCTCCCTGCCTCAGCCCACATTGCAAGTGATTCTTAGAAGCACACTTCCTCCATAAGCCTATCCAGTTGAATTTGTCTAATACCTGCCCTAGGTAAACAAAGAACTTTCGCAGTGACATCCCAGCTATCCCTTTCTCCAACACGCTTACTGCACTTCATCTCAAGCTACAAACACTATGTGCCAACGAACAACGTAGACACAGTCACTTTGTTGTATCAGTACCTTTTAATTTTCCTTTTGCTGTTGGTTTAACCCCAGGAGCCAGCCTGGTTAGCTCCATTTTCTATCACCTTATGCGTCATACGTGTCAGAAAAAGTCATGCTCTAGGCTACAGTATATCCTGCATAATGTCATGCTAAAATGCTCTTAAATGCTTTTTTGCTGATGAGTTAATAATGATTGGAATCCCATTCCTGTTTTCTACAAGTTCTTTGATTGTGGTGGCAAATAGATAGCCTCATTTTACCTCTACTTTCTCAAACCCACTATAGCTTTCTTAGTTGTGGCTCTGGCAGTCTTGCTTTCAGAGTTTTGCTAAAGACCCTTTATCTTGTATCATAATGTTTTTCTGCTTTCCTTGCATTTTATTCTGCCTTTGGGCAGATACGACAATTATTTTCTGCTCCTCTGGGATTTCAACATCAACTTCAAAGCACCCTTGCTTTGAAGGACAAAATATTACTGTACCCCAGAAGACCTCTCATGCTTTCTTCAAGTCTCTAACTCAGCTCACAGCTTCTTACAGCATAAGTTCGTTTTGTCTATTTATATACTTCATATAAATGAAATTATAGGAATCATACAATATGTAGTCCATTGGCTCTAACTTTCCTGGGATCTAGGTGGGTTGTGTGTCTCAAGAACAGAGCATAAGTTCAGTTTTAAGAACTGAGTTATAAGGCCAAAGTCAGATTGGAATAGCATCAAGGGTGACTTGAGTCCTGGAATATTAAGCTAATATTTCAAGTCCCTTCTTACTGGCTAAGATAATTTTGGACCCAGAGCAATGGTCCATGGTCTTTTGGGAGTCTCTTACCCATTTAAGAATGTGTTGAAAGCTATATGGATCTTCTCCCCATAAAAAGCACATAGGCGCACAACAACAAACTCACAAGCTCCCTGAAGTTCATCTATGATTTCCCTGGGGATTCGTGGACAGGTGGTATGAATATTAGTCCTACAGACTCAAGAAGGACTAAGCCCGCAAGTGGAGGTCACATGGTCTCAACCACAGAGAGAGGTGTATGAAGCCTGTGAAATCCTCCTTGTGTTACAACTCTGCCAATAGTTTCTTTTTCTTCTTAAAAAAATTTTTTAAAAACACAAAAGCATCTATATAAAAAGGTAACCGGTGAACAGTAAATTCTATTCCCATGTTAGATTCCCAGTCTCCCAGTGACACAGCCAGATCCATAGTCCTTCCTCTCACAGACAACCACAGTTACCATTTTCTTGTGTGTCCTTCCAGAAGCATTCTATGACACAGAATCTGACCTCGTTACGCCACTTGCAGTTTCTATCCTCTCCAATCCATGCTACAAGTACAACCAGATTGGTTTTCCCGAAGCAGCTAGATCACATCATTTCCCTGCTCAGATACAATGGCTCCCTGTGACCTGTATCTTAAAATACAAACTCCCTAAGTTGGCATTCAATGCTCTCTTCAACTGGAATCTCCAAAATTCCTCTTCAATGACTAAAAGAGAACAACCATAGAACCCCCAAACTCTTCCCTTCCCTTGGAAGTTTCCAACCCCAATCTTGTGATCCCAAACCACACGGTTGCCATTTTCTCTCAGTTCTTCCATTAGATATCTCTCACATCTCTTCCAGTCTTTCAAATCTCACTGGCATCATGCTTTCCCCCTCTCTAACTGATGCCTCCTCATCATACCTGGTGCAGAACACCATGGTCAGTGTCATCTGGAAGCTGCTCTTAGATCACTCCATTTCCCATGCAAGAACTTTCAGTGAGTCCCATCTAAACTCCTGACTTGAAAGGCCTGTGGCAGGAATCAAGAGATTAAATAGAAACCATATGACTGCAGACAACTTACCCTCTTCCAAAGGCAAACCCAGGTTTTGTGGGGATGTTGTGGGAGGACCACCTTTAAAAAAAAAGAATATAAAATTACAAATACAAAATTAACTTCAAATGACAATTTATTTAAAAACTGGTTAAAAGCCGACAAGTGTCACAAAATCCAGAAAAAGTAACATGATATTTTAAAGTAACCTGCCTTCTATGGCTCTATAATACTTAAGCTCTTCATATGACAATGACTTTGTAATATAATTGTCAGAGAAAGAGCAAAAAGATGATTCAGTCTTACCTCTAGCATGGTTGATTGAAATTTTAAAATTATTGATAGCATAGAAAAATTTCTTAGAACTTGTTATTGGTACATTTGGGGATTTTTATCAAATTTGAGGAAACCTCTATCAAGTCTTCCTAAAATTTTAGGGTACATTAAGTTTGCTTTCACAGTGGTTAACCTGAAATACTCTTTGAACTGGATTTCACTCATTAATCAGCTTGTGATCCATGTCCTCATAGTGCCATGAGTTTTATGTTATATTTTATATGATCAATGTTTCATGACAATCATCAAGAACCTGAAATCTTTTATTCAATACTTTATATTCATATGATACACTTCTTTTCATTAATTGCATCATTAAAGAATGCAAAGTCTATTAGTTCTTTCTATTCAAAAGGTATCTCTTTCTCTTAATGAATTTCTGATTTTTTTCTTTTAAGAGACAGAGTCTTGCTGTGTTGCCCAGGCTGAAGTACAATGGCATGATCATAGCTCACCGCAGCCTGGAACTCTTGGGCTCAAGCGATCCTCTCACCTTAGCTTCTGGGGTTACTGGGACTGCAGGTGCATGCCACTGCCCTCAGCTAATGATTTTTGTTATGATTTGAAACTTATTGTTGCTATGATTCATTTCTTGTAACATACAATGAATTCAATTCTTCAAATATGAAATCAACCTCTTGATTGCATATGGAAATACATGAAAATATATATTATGTGTCTCATTAATGATTGTACATGCTACATTATTAAGTATGTTCCTGGTAGAAGAGAACATGCCTTTTTTACTAGGCATTATCCTTCCCTCACAAGTTTTCAAATTGTTAATTTGAAACACTTTCAAATCATTGTTTACCCATTAAATGTCTTGGCATCTTTGTCAAAAGACAATTGACTGTAGTCAGGTACAGTGGCTCATGCCTGTAATTCCCACTTTGGGAGGCCAAGGTGAGGGGATTGTTTGAGCTCAGGAGTTTGAGACCAGCCCAGGCAACACAGTGAGACCACATCTCTAAAAAATAATAAATAAATAAATAAATAAATAACAACTGACAGTAAATGTGAGAGTTTATTTCTGGAAGTTCAATCTATTCCATCGACCTTTATGTCAATTCTCAGTCCAGTACCTCCCTGTCTTAATTACTATAGCTTTGTAGCTAGGTTTTGAAAATGGAAAGTGTGAGCCCTTCAACTTTTTTCTGATTTTTCAAGACTGTTTTAGCCAACCTGGGACCCTTGAATTTCTATATGAATTTTAGAATCAGTTTGTCAATTTCTGCAAAGAAAGTCAGCTGGGATTTTGAGCAAGATTGAGCTGAATCTGTAGGTCAATCTTGCCATCTTAACAGTATTAAATATTTTAATCCATAAACATGGATTGTCTTTCCATTTATTTCATTCCTTCTTTAATTTCTTTTGACAATGCTTTAGTTTTCAGAGTATAAGTTTCATATTTCGTTTGTTAAATTTATTTCTAAGTATTTTATTCGCTTTATTATAAACAAAATTCCTTTTTAAATTTCATTTTTGGTTTGTTCATTGCTACCATAGAAAAATACAATTGATTTTTGTGCATTGACTTGTATCCTACAATATTGGCAAACCGCATTCATTTTAAGTTTGTTCTTTGAATATATAACACATTTAAAAGATTTTAGAAACAAAAACCATACAAAAAGGTATGTCCTTATCATTGTATATGTCTACTGATTGGAAGAATTCTCTCCACAGACTAGCTTTTTCTTATGAATTTAGTTTTTTTCTCCCCTACCTACATTTTCATTCTAATTCTGGATACTATAAGATAGTCACATCACAGTGTGACTTCTGGTCCTGGACTTCAGTATCAGTGCTGGGCAAGTTAGTCAGTAAGCCACAGGAGTATTCCTGGAAGTCACTTCGACACTGGAATGCCCAGTAAAAACTTAATCATTTATTGGAGTTACTGAAAACCACAACAGTATAGCCTAATTCACCCAAACTGCATGTATCCATAATGTCCCCTTAACTGGATCTCCAAAATGCCCAGAACCACTCCAGTGAAACTGATGCAAGGAGACATGATGGAGAGGCGATTGAAGTGAAAAGGTACAGCAGACTGAACTGACTGTGGTTAGGATATCCTACCTCTGATAATTTGCAAAACATGTGACCACATGAACACAGTTCTGGCTCCCTTCTAGGGCCTTGGAATAGGTGTCAATACTAGAGAAGAGCTCTGAAGCTAAAACTTTATTAAATCCTCTGCAAATCCACCTTTCTACTGCACCTGTGTTTTGTTTCTTTATCTGCAAAATAAGGATAATATTTGTGGCCAGGCATTGTGGCTCAAGCCTGTAATCCCAACACTTTGGGAGGCAGAGGTGAGAGGATTGCCTGAGCTCAGGGGTTCGAGACCCACCTGAGCAACATGGTGAGACCTCGTCTCTACAATAAATTTTTAAAAACCAGTCGAGTGTGGTGGCACATGCCTGTGGGTCCAGCTACTTGGAAGGTTGAGGTGGAAAAATCACCTGAGCCCAGCAGGTCGAGGCTGTAATGGCCGTGAGCATGCCACTGCACCTGCACTCCAGCCTGGGTAATAGAGTGAGACTCCAACTTAAAAAAAAAAAGAAGAAGAAGAAGAATATTTGTTTTGCCTATTTAAAAAGTTGTTATAAAACATAGTAAAATCATGTATGTTTAAAAAATATTTTATTATTTAATGAATCATTAGAATTTGTTCTCACATGTATTTGCCAAAATTGGCTATAACAATCTCTCCCTTCCCACGTTCTCTTCTCACAGTTATGACGTTGACAGTCCTCCCACTGAGATGCAGGGTCTCTGTTCCCTCTCCTTGAATTTGGCTGTAGTCTTGTGACCACAGCCAAAGTGATACTATAATTCCCAAATCTGAGTCATAAATAGTGATACATCTTTCATCTGGCTCTCTTGAGATATTTCTACTTGAAGTCCAACTGCTGTGAGGAAGTCCAAGTCATGGAGAAGCCCACCCAGAGAAGAAGAGAGAGCTTCCCCCACCTTTCCAGCCAGGTGAGGTAGCCATTTCAAAAGTGGATCCTCTAGCCCCAATTAAGCCGACACTGAGTGGAACGAAGACAAGCTGTAGATTCGGGAGCAAAATAAACATGCATTGCTGGTTTAAGCCTTTAGATTTTGGGGTGGTTTGACGCAGCAACAGATAACTGATACGCCATCCATCTTTCCAACTAAACCCTCTTCACTAGCTGCAAACTGAACTTCTCCCCATCCTAGGATCACACCTTGCAATTCCCTGCCCCAATGTCTTTCCCCATGCTATCTCTACCACCTGAATGTCCTCTGCCCCTTGAAATTTTACCTATCCTTCAAGGTCTCACTCAAGTGCCACCTCCTCTATGACTTCTTCGTCTCAGCTGGTTTTGATATCTTCCTCTTTGGAAATCCTGGGGAACAGTGTGTCTACCATGTATATGGTACTTACTGCCAGAAGTGATATTCAGTGTACTTACCAGCTGACCCAGAAGGGAAGTCACCTGAATGATCAGTCCTGTGAGTGCCCTCTGCTTGCAGCAAGGCTGGTTTCACACATTCTCAGCTCCTCTTGCAGCTTATAAGCACCTTCAGGGGGCAGGGCATCTCATCTATTTCCCCCCATGTAAAACATAGGGTCTTGCGTGTTATAAACTCCATACGTTGTTTTATGAATAGTATATTAAGACTTGAAAAAACAGGTCTCTGACTAATGAAAGAGAGGTCCCGGAGAAAACACTCAGGAGAGGTGCAGCCAGGGTCCTGAAATCGCAGGATTTTCGATATGAGAGCTTAGAGATGATTTGACAGGTTCTCACACTTTTGTGTGCAAAGGAATCAGTTGAGGAAGTGGGAGTGCAGATTCTGGAATCTCCTCCAGGCATTCTGAATAAGTAGGTCTAGGTGGGATCGACGAAGTCTCCTTCTTAAAGAGCTGCCTAAGTGACTGATGTGGGTAGTCTGTAGACCACACTGTCAGAAATCCTGGCTTAGCCAGGCCCCCTCTGTTGGTGTCTAGTTGGTCCCCTCATGCTGTAGTCATGTGTCCTTTAAACTGTTGAGGCTACTAGACGACCATGGAGCAGAAGAGTGGGGAAAGCCCCCACTGTGGGGCTTTGAGGGAGAAGTCACTGGCTTCTTAGTCCTTGGGCGGTAGCAAAAGCAAACAAAACAAACAAGCAAACCTGAATGGGGCATCTTCTGCCTGGGTGCGTCCTCAGGTGGAGCCATCTGTTTCCTCACAGTCCAGTAAATTGTTAATGGTGTGAATCACTCAGCTCGAGTTCAGCCTCTATCCTTGGCTACCCAGTTTCAACCAGTCCAACATCTACTTTCATTTACTCACAATCTCAGGGCTGTGCTGAGATTCCAACACGAAATCATCTTCTGCCACCCATTTTTCCGGCATAAAATCTTCCTCATTCTAAATCCCTCAACTATTAAGAAATAAAGCCATGAAATCTTCATTTTTCCAGTTTTGTTCTTCTGGCTTCACCCCCCACACACACCCCCACAAGCCCCCCATCCCCCCACCCCCAGAATTCTTCACAGAATGAATGAATCTGCCCTGGGATCAGGGTCTCTGAATGAAGTCTCTTGCTCCATAGCCTTTCGGATCTCAATATTTTCCTAAAACGAAAACTGAGGGATATCTGTGAATGAAGACATTTTGGCCTTTTTCATCACCAGGGTCTTCCTCATCCTACAAGAAGAAAAGGGAAAAAGCAGTGGGAAGCAGTAGGAAATTTCCGCTGACTCACCAAGAATTACCGTCAACATGAATTATTCAGCAGCTGCAGAATAGTCATCTCTTGTCAAAAAAAAAAGAGACCTTTCTGAAATAATCTTCATCTTCCCCAATCGTTTTTGCAATTTTTTTTTTTTTTTTGAGTTGGAATCTCACTCTGTCGCCCAGACTGGAGTGCAGTGGCCGCTCCCGGCCACCGCAGCCTCGACCTGCTGGGCTCCGGCGATCCTTCCGCCTCAGCCTTCCACGTAGCTGGAACTACAGGCGCGCGCTACCACGCCCGGCTAGTTTTTTGATTTA